>JANIJF010000005.1:71048723-71061358 GCA_024520955.1 Erythroxylum bequaertii
CAATAACTCAAATATCATACCTTCTCTAAATTTATCAGTGCCGTTTAATCAGTGCAGTTGCCAAATCAGTCCGTTCATTAATTAATCTAGGACAGCCATAAAGGCATGTACACTAGCACCCGTTCTACGGAAGCGGGATGTTACATTTGGCCCACATCGGAAATGGATTTTTGCATATGTTAGTGTTTTCAAAAAAAAATTTATACTGACTTGTAATTGATTGAGTGCCCTAGCATGCTACCTTCGCAGACACGGACTCGGATATCACTATCGATGTCGGGTTCGGATCTTGCGGAAGTAAGATGCTACAGGCTCGACCCAAAGTCAAGAAGCCAGCTTTAGGTTGAATGGGCTTTAGGCGAGGTTTAGGCTTAGGAACCTAACTTGATGCTTAACTTGAAAGGCCTAATAACAATCCAATTCCCTTTTTTAAAATAACATTATTTTAGTTTAACTATAAAAAATGATATTATTTTGTAGCCTAAAATGATTTCATTTTTGTTTATAAATTTAAGAAACTAAAGACCAAAACAATGTTATTTTAATTAGTTACACCAAAATAACATCATTTTAAGAAATAATAGCAAGCTTCGACTGCACACCTTGAGTCTAACAGAGTTATAAGCTTGATTTAGATTATTTAGAGGGAGTAGGGTAACACCAGATTAGCAGTGGGCTTAACATAGTCTAATCCATTGTCATCTTTACTTGAAAGAGGTTAGAAATTCTAGTTTGAAAGATAGAACAAGTCAGGACAAATCATCTAATATGAACCTTAGGTTGGAAACCATTTAAAACCCAAATTACAAAAAATTAAATATCTGGGATTGTCTTAAAATCAAGTAAGGAAAACTCGACTCTAATAAAAATTAACTAATTAGAACTAAATTTATAATGATTTTCAACATCACAAGTTACCTTGATAAGATCATATTAAGTTCTTTTTAAAGAAGAAAGAGGAAATTCTACAAAACTGAAGAAAGCTTTTAAATTATTTTCTTCTTATAATTATGAACAAATTATATAATTAAGATTGCCTTTGATAGGCATAAATCCCTAAAATATAAGGAAAAGGACATTCCCTCTTTATCCCTTATCATAATCTTATTAAGAACAGTTAATTTTTTTTAAAAATGTCAAATACTTATCCAAACAAAAATCTCAAATCATAAAACTAAATAACTAATAAGTGACTAAAGCTCATAAATGTTAAACTTATGGTGACTTATTCAAATAAAAACAAATTAAATTCTATTGACTTAAATAAACATAAATAGCCCTAATACATCTTAATTACATAAATTAGACTCTATTTACCTTAAAACATATGGACCAGGATGTTAGACATTCTCTGAGCCTTGCTCTTCATGTATTAAGCATATTTCATTTTTAACAATATTTTCAAAAGTGATTAATCTTGAAAATGCATATGATTTACATTGAATAGCCTCCTTTTTTATATCTCTACGATTAATCCCTATAAAGCTACCTATTATGCATTTGGTCTTTACCTTAGTCACTAGATCTCTAATTTGTTGCAAGAGATCATAAGAATGATTAAAAATAGGTGCTACTGCAACATATTCACCATTATTCCCTCCCCCTTTGAAAGGATTCGTCCTTAAATCACCTACATCGTATAAAGATAAATCAACAACATTAAAAGTAGCACTCGTATTACCATAGTTACTTGGTAAATCTAGTTTATCGCCAATACTTAAAATGTTCTATCTCTTATAAATGATAACTTATACTTCTTTTATATAGGAAACCTCACCTTACAAATATAAACTAAAACTCAATCTTCAAGTTCAAAAACAACCTTTATACATCACTTATTGTCTTACCTTACATATTACTCATTCTTTTTCTTCATATTAGCATGAGCCTTAAGATATAAATCCTTAACAAAATCTGCATTATGCTTACCATCTGAATTAGTATGTTCATTAGCAAGCAAATATAAGATATCCAAAGAAGTTAAAGGATTGAAGTTATACAAAACTTCAAAAGGAGAATAAGAGGTAGTAGAATGAACAAACCTATTGTTTGTAAACTCAACATGAAAAAAGTATTTCTCCTTTTGTTTTGAATTCTTTTGAATGATAACACGTAATAAGGTATTAAGTATTATATTAACCACTTCAATTTGTCCATTAGTTTGAGGGTTTGCAATCATTAAAAAAAAGGTTCTAACTTATTCCACAAAGTATGTCAAAAATTACTTAAAAACTTAAGATCTCTATCACTTACTATTGTTCTAAGCAATCTATGCAAACGTACTATTTCCTTATAGAACAAATCAACAATATATGTTGCATCATTGGTTTTATAACATGCATAAATGCGTCATCTTGCTAAACAACAACAACACATATGTTACTCTTACCACTTTAAGACCTAGGTTAACCTAATACAAAATCCTAGATATATCAATCCAAAGTTGATTAGGTATAGGTAAATGTGTATACTAACTATGTGATATTACTATAAATTTTTCTTATTTATATATTATACACTCATCATAAAAAATTGCACATCGTGTTCCATGTTAGTATGTACAAATATTCATATAATATATTTGAAGACTTTTGCACACCAAAATGTCTTATTAGGCTACCTTCATGGTAGGCATACATAATTTATCTTTATTAAAGAATCATCATATATATAATACCCACCATATGCACTCCACGTTTGGTTGAAATCAACATCTTTGATATATAGATTCTTAATAAACTAAAAGCTAAGTAATCTAGTTTGCAATTAAGTAAGAAATGTGTACCTTTTAAAAATGCATTAGCTACAATGGTTTTCTTTAGTTCATGTACTTAATCATATACAAAAAAATGCCAATAATCTCTAACTATTTGACATGTCTCTTATTTAACTTACCTTGGGATTTTAAAAACTTCAAGTTCTTATGATACTAATGGACTATGAATGCCTTCGATTAAAAACAATGCTGCTATGTTTGTAGAATTCCTACAATCCTTATCAGAAGTATGATAGTTTAATGCTCATTAAACTTTTCACTAAAAAAAAGCTATTAGTTTCAAATCCTGCATCAAAATAGCCCATATATCAATTATAGATGCATCATGTTCAACATCAGAAGCTTTGCTAAAATTAGGAAAACATAACTAAAGTGAATCAGTTAACTTATTTTTTAAAGTTTTAAAATTGTCATATACACATCATCCCACTTAATCACAACATTCTTTTTAATAAGTTTATCTAAAGGTGTTGTTATAGAACTAAATTATTTCACAAACTTTCTATAAAAACTTACTAATCTATGAAAACTCCTTATTTTATTTTCTTAGGTGTAGGTCAATCCATAATTACATTAAACTTATCTTCATCTACATTTATTCCAAGTGAACTTAAAAAAAAGATTTCATGAAAAATAAATACTTTTTAACATTAACATACAATTTATGCTTCTTTAAAACAAGAAAAATAGCATTAAAATGTTTAACGTGATCATCCAAAATTTTGTTATACACTAAAATATAATCAAAGTATAATACAATAACTTTTATAATAAAATAACACAGAATATGATTCATTAACCTCATAAAGTTCCTAAGTGTATTAGTTAAACAAAATGATAGTACTAATAATTTATAAAGTTTACATTTTGTCTTAAAGGTAATTTTTCATTCAAAACTCTCTTTTATGCAAATTTGACAATAGTCTTTCTTTAAAATATACACGAATATGATAATATCCATTTTTTAAGTCAATTTTAGAAAATATGCATTATCCATGAAATTCATTAATCATATCATTAAACCTAGGATATGGTGTTTATGCTTTATAATGATTTTCTTGATGGCTCAGCAATTAATATATATGTGAAATATTCCATCTTTCTTTGGTAACAAAATCATAAGAACTAAACATAGACGACAACTCTCCCTCATTAATCCACTTTGCATTAACTTATCCACTTGCCTTTAAATCTCCTTTGTCTCCTTAAGATTGGTTTTATAGATTTGTCTATTAAGGATTGATGAATTGGAAATGAAGTTTATTTGGTATTCTAAACCTCTTAAAGAAGGTAATCCATATTGTATTTCCTTTGAAAATATGTCTATAAATTCCTATAACAAAAGACTACACTAGGCAAAGAAATGTTAAGATAGTTGAAAATAAATATTGTACAAAAGTACATGTATTTATTGCCTCACTAACATAACACTCTTAATTTAACCATATATAGCAAAAACACTACCTCTTTTAGTTTTCTGTTTATTTTGTCCTCTCTATATTGAATTTTTTCCTATTGACACCACCATAAAATTTTCACATTTTTGCACACATTTAACTTTTTGTCAGTCTTTTCTTTTTCTTAAATGTTCACTTTTTTTTCTTTCAACATGCATTTTTTAGTTATTCTAATATGATCCTTATACGCTTCCTATAATTCTAAAGGTACGAATACAATACTTTGGTTGTTCATTATAACATAGTATCTATTCATATACCTATTATGAATAACCTTTCTACTAGACTGCCATGGATACTTTAAAAGTATAGGATCAATGTGCATTGGTATAACATCATAAGGAAACACATCTTTGTAATTGCCAATAAAGGATGGTACTAACACCTACTTTGTCACCTTAACTTCTCCATATTAATCTAGTCATTGTAACTTATATGGTTTAGGATGCTATAATGTAGCCAATTTTATCCTTTTAACTAATAAAGTACTAGCAACATTAGTATAACTAATACTATCAATAATCTTACTACATACTTTGTTATCCACATGGCAGTTAGTGTTAAAGATGTGCCCATGTTAGACCTCACTAGCATTTTTCACAGGATGTATATTAAGAGCACGCCTAGTAATGAACATATCTCTATGTATGGATATAATCTTCCAATGGTGGCACCTTATCGTCACTTAGAACTATCTCTCTCTTTATTTTCAACCATTTACCATAACAATCATAACACTTTTATTTAGACATTATGAAGTAATATGCCCAAATCTTTGGCACTTTAAACACTCAACATCTTATGACTTAAAAGATGGATTTAGTTTTGGTTTTACCTTTAAAAAGAACAACCAAATTCTTTGCCTTTTCATCTTTTGTAGGTTTTGAGGTAATTTTGTTATCCTTCCAATTTTAACTACATGAGGAGTTAGAAGTTGAACTATATCTGGAAGCACCCTTAAACTGCAATTCCATTTCCACCTTGATAGCTTTATACATCAAATTTTCCATCCCTATATAAGGTTACAATTCCACCACATCAACTATCTCTTTACTCAAACCACCAATAACTCTAGCCCTAATCACCTTATAATCCTCCTCTACATTAGCCTTCATCATAGTTATCTTCATCTCCCTATATTAGTCTTTTATACTCATAGAACCTTAAGTTAGGCTTGTAACTTTCTATACAAGTCCCTATAATAATAGCTAGGTATAGACCTCTTCACATCACTAATTTCAACTCTTTCAATGATAAAATAGGTCTTTCAACATTCCTACATCTACCGATCATAAACTGTTCCAACTAGATGCTAGCATAATTTGTAAACTACACTTTTGTTAGTTTAACCTTCTTTTCCTTGGAGTACTTATGAAAATCAAACACATGGTCTACCTTCCTATCTTCCTCTAAGTATAGTTCATGATTATTCTTTCCAAAAAAGATAAGGATTTCATCTTAGTACTACCAAATTTTTATCTACTTTTGAAACAATAGTTTTACACGTCCTAGAAATAATCTCATCATAATTAGAACCCTCCTATTCCTCCTCCTCTAACATGTGTTTTCCTAGAGGATTTAGGTTTGGATAGGGATTCTAAACTATCTAACCTCATGTTTAGAACCTTGAATTAGGCTTAGATAGCCTTTATAAACAATTTAAAATCGATTTCTGTATAGTCTCTACCAATGCTTATGTTTGAACCTATGAAAAAAATATTAGTACACACAAATTGGTTTTCGTTACATACTTCCTTACGTGTTCACACACAAGATTAGGTTACCTAATTGCTTATGTTTTATTCAATTATAGCTTTTCTCGATGATGTTTTCACCATTCTTATCTTTTACTGCTTAACTTCACCTTACAAGCCCTTTAAGAAGAACTCTATTAATGGTCACACCAAAATAATAAGCAATAATGGATTTTATAATTTTGGTTAACGAAAAATAATAAGAAAGAACAAAGGAAGCAAAATCAACAAGAAGATAACAAAGATAAAATGAAACTATGGATCCTTTTAAAGTAGGAAAAGGAATAGGACACTTTATAGCATACTAGAACACTTTATAAACATGTTATGTAATAGATGATATTGACATTTTGATTTGCACTTGTGATTCTAAATTATTATTTTTGTTATATATATATATATGATACAAACTAACTCAAAAACATAAAAGAAAAGCAAATGAGAACAACTTTGACTGAAGAAGAATGAACAAAGTGAATTATGAATTAAAATAACTATAATAGAAAAATTAGGTAGGATTGATGATGAATGACACAATCAAAAATAAGAAAAACAAATACTTAAAGGATAGATAACACTTGATTTTAATAGCCAAAGATCTTATGCTAAATAATACGAATCTTAGACTAAAAACCACTAAAACTTGAATTATAAAGGTTTAAAACCTTGGCACCATTTTCAAATCAAGCAAGGATAACTCAACCCTAATTAAACCAACTAATGAAAACCAAAGTTATCATGATTATGATCACCACAAATTGCTTTGATAATATCATAATAAATTTTTGTTATAAAACAAAGATGAAATTATAAAAAAAGTGAAGCAAGCTCTTAAATTGTTTTCTTATTATATTGATCAATAAATTACATTAATAAAATAACCTTTAACAAGCATATAATTCTCAAATCTAGAGTCCAATAAGGAAAAGGACATTCTCAATTTATTCCTCATTATAATCTGATTAAGAATAACTAAAAATTAAATCCTTATTCAAACAAAAATTTGAAATCCTAAAACTAAATAAATAATATATAATGTCCCTTTAAGTAACTAAAGTCTATGAACATTAGGCCTAACTATAATAAAATAGGATGACTTGTTTAAATAAAAAAGTAAGGCCCGTTAACTTAAATGAAATCAACAACCCTACATACATCTTAATTATGTGAATTAGGCTCCATTAAACTCAAAACATGTGAATCGATTTGTTAGACATTCTCTAAGCCTAGTTCTTCATGTATTAAGCATATTTGATCGTCAACAACGTGTAGAAAAGTGATTAATCTGGACAATATATCTAATTTATCTTAGGCAACTTTTTTTTTTACATCTCCATAATTAATCTTTATAAAACTACCTCTATACATTTGGTCTTTGCCTTAGTCATTGGACCTCCAATTCTTTGCAAACGATTACAAAAAAGTTGAAAATAGGTGCAGGTGCAAACTGACCATCATCATCATCTATATAGTATAACCATTGATACAGTAAGAAGTGCTTTTAGGCCAGCAAATAGATATAGGTGGGAAGACTCAATATCCTTTATTCTTATCATAAGTAATGGAGATCCAACTAACTTTCAAGGTGCTATAAATAATAAGGAGAAATTATAATGATTGGAGCTATGATGGAGGAGGTGGACTCTTTGAATAAGAATTGAACATAGGAGCCAGTGTAGCTCCCTAATGAGAAGAAGTCTATAGGTTGTAAGTAGGTATACAAGAAGAAGCCAATAGTAGCAGGAAAAAAAAAGAAAAATGTTTAAGAATTGACTAGTTACTGAAGGGTACATATAGTAGAATGGTATTAATTATGATGAAATATTTTCTTAGCAGTCATACTTCTATCATGATTTTGGTGTCATTAGTAGCAAGTTTGTATATGCACTTATAGCTGATAAATGTGAAAATAAATTTTCTCTCTGTTAACTTGGAGGAATAAATTTACATGAAACACTTCGAGGGTTTAATCAACTTAAAAAAGAGCATATGGTGTGTAAATTAAAGAAGTCACATTATAAGTTAAGGCTTAATTCTTATATGATCTAAATTGGCTATAAGCGATGTAAATATGATTATTGTATACATATAAAGAACTTTGATAATGGATCATTTATTTTTCTACTACTATATATGGATGATATATTGATTACTACAAAAAAAAAGCATAATGTGAATAAACCAAAGATCTTGTTAGGAAAGAAATTTGAGATGAAGGATTTGGGTTTTGCTAAGAAAATACTATGAACGAAGATTCTGAGAGGTAGGAGTTCCAAAAAACTATAGTACCTTAAACCAATTACATTAAGAAGGTGTTAGAACAAGTTTGAATAAGCAACGCTATTAGTTAATCACTTCAAAATTTCCCTAGAATAATGTATAAAAAGAGATGCATATGGTAGTCTTGTTAGATGTTTAACATATACAACCTATACAAAACCGTATTTGGCTCATGTTACTAGTAAGGTCAGAAAGTATACGTCAAAACCTAGAAAATAACATTAGGAAGTAGACAAGTGGATATTTAAGTATTTGAGGGGTACATCTAACCATAATATTGTGTTTAACAATCAACAAAGTGATACTCTAATTGGATATATGGATTCAAATTATGTAGGAGGTATGTATTTACTCTTGTAGGAAGGCAAATTTATTGAAAATTAATATTACAATCTATGGTTGTATTGTCTATAGCTAAAGTTGAACATATAGAAGTGATTAATACTTCTAAGGAGGCATTATGACTTACAAGGCTAGTAAATGAGGTAGGCATTGATAAGGAAAAGATCGAATACTCTTTGGCATCAAAGGTCCTTTTTGGAAATTTGAGGTGAAAGCACGAGCTGAAGATATAGAAGTGTTTGTGGGACGAAGATGTTTATGGAAGAAAACATGATTTAGGACACAATCATGTGACATATTGTGTGATATGTACGAAGAAGTTAGTATGATTGATAGGTTGGAGATATGATCATATATTCATGTGTCAAGTTACGTATTAGAATGCAAAAAAGTAAGAGGATTCACGGTCAAAAGACACATGTGTGCAAAAGATTGTGTCATATTTTAAGGTTATACGATAAGATTCATGATCGTGTCTCATGTCGAGTAAGCATAATCAGTCTTATATGGACATAAGTGTTTTTGGTGAACTTTAAATTTTGGAAGAATTTTAAGACCCATTAATGTCATCGTAAAATTAACTTAGGTGTGCTAAAGATGTTATTTAAGTTAAATCTTATCTTATCATAACAATCTTTTGGAAATAAATGTGCCAAAGTAGGATTTTAAAATTACAATTCAATACAATCTAAAATGTCAATTTATTGGACCCTAAAGACAAAAATCAAGAAGAGCCGTTTTAAGCTCTTATTAGTTCCTTTCGCAACCCCAAACGACGACTCGTGGGATTTGACCTGACCTTGAAATTTCTCTTTCGCTTTTTAGTTTCCGTGGGACAATCGGAATTCCAACGTGCGCTAAGTTACCACTCCCTCCTTTCCGCACACTGGAACATCACCTACTCCCCAAAAGCACGTGCAAGCATAATAACCCCAACGCCGAATCAAGCTCGCACGCGCTGTCCAAACCAAAGTTACCAAACCCGTTCTGTAACAAATCTCTCCAACGCGCCAGCTCCTAGCTGTGGGCTACATATTTGAAATCCACTGGAGGATCCCTCCATCAACCCTGACGGACCGGCAAGCACTTACCCCTCCATTTCTCTGACCCATGCCGGGTGGCAGAGATCTAGAAGGAGTTTGAATTTGAGAAAAGTCGCGTACACTTGCAGTGCAAACCATATTTTTTTATACATATTTAATAATTTAGGAACCAAAATAAATGCAATAAAAACAAAAAACAAAAGAAAGTTCAAAAAGGCATATTCTACGGCCCGGCCTTCTTCTTTAAAACAGAAAACATACGCAACCATTCTGTCTACGATTCACGCCTAAAACTCTCCTCGCAACACTTCTCTTTCGCGTCGCACTTTTGGCTTTCTGATTTAGTAGTTAATAATCGACGAAGATGCACTCGAATCACTTGCTTCTTGAGGAACCTATAAGGATGGCTTCAATTCTCGAGCCATCTAAGGCTGTGAGTATCTCTTTTTTCTATTAGTTTTTTACGCTTGTTGTTTTGATTTCCTGATGTGTTCTTTTTGTTGATTTTCAGAGCTTTTTCCCTGCAATGACGAAGATTGTGGGCACTCTAGGGCCTAGGTCCCGATCTGTGGAGATTATTTCTGGATGCCTCAAGGCTGGAATGTCTGGTAATTCTTCGATTTTTCTGGTTACTTCTTTCTTTTATTATATAGATGCTTTGTGTTGTGGAGGGATCTGATGGATTTGAAAGTTGTCGATTGTATGGAACAGTGGCTCGGTTTGATTTTTCATGGGGCGACGCGGAGTATCACCAGGAGACTTTAGAGAATCTCAAGAAGGCTGTCAAGAGCACTAAGAAGCTCTGCGCCGTACGTTTATCTGGATTTTTCCTCTTTCTGCGTCAATTTTTTTTTAAATTTCTGGTGATATTTTCCTGGGATTTGAAACTAATGACGTTGGTCTTGTATTAGCATTTTAAATTTGGTGAACGAGTGTTAGTTTGAGCGGGTTATTTATTTGTTTGCTTATTTGTTCAGGTTATGCTCGACACAGTAGGCCCTGAGTTGCAGGTTATTAACAAGAGTGAGAAATCTATATCTCTTCAGGCCGATGCCACTGTGGTTCTAACTCCTGACCAAGGACAAGAATCCTCTTCTGAACTATTGCCTATCAATTTTGATGGACTATCTAAGGTTTGAAAATGTGGCTGCATTTGAGCTTTAAATTTTTTTTCCGCACACAACTATTAGACTAACGTTGGGTTTGTTCTCCTAATATTTGGGAGTCATGGCATTATTATGGTAATGAAATCATGAAGTTTAATCCTTTCTAAGTAGTTTAGTTTGTGATACTTCAAGTTTGAGAAAATTTTGTTTGACAAGGCTTTCCCAAGCATCTGAGTGCTTATTGCCAGACACTGTTTTGGTTTTAGTCTTAATTTTTTATATTATCAAGTAAATGGCATTCTAAATGTGTGGCGTGTACATGCAAATGGATGCCTTAAAGTGAATTCTTGTAATGCCCAGAGTTCTAGCAACCTTATTGTTGTTCTATCTTGGGTTTTTCTCGTATGTGAAGGGTTGATGAGTTTTTTTTTTAATGGAAAAAGCTGAACCATCCATTTTGATATTGGCAGGCAGTGAAGCCAGGAGATACCATTTTTGTTGGTCAATACCTGTTTACAGGAAGTGAAACTACTTCTGTATGGCTGGAGGTAGGAACAAAACAGTGGAAACTTTATGAAACCAGTTGAATATTTAAGCATTTAATTGTTACATTTTTCCTATTTGATAAGTGATTTGGAAATGCTTATGAATAAGTTGCAATTCCTCTATTTGATTTATTTTTAATATATGCATTTAGCATTGTTCCGTTATGTTTTCTCTTGGGTTATAGGGGGCTTAATTGGACTTGTAGATTGTTTCATCTTTTTTCTGTTAATCTATTTTTGGCAAGCTGACGAAAGTTGATGACAATTTGAATATTGAAGAAGATGAGTTCATATTGATTTGTTGGCTTGATGAACAAGAAGACATGAATAAACTCAGTTGCACCTGTAACTTCTATACTTTAAAGGCATATAGGCAGATCTCCTATTTGTGTGTGCATGAGAGAGAGAGAGAGAGAGGTTTTGAGAACAAATTGCATTCGTAGGCATTATGGGGAACCAAATTACATTCATTGATGAAATTAATGTTATGCTGGAGTGGTCAGGTTTCAGAGGTGAAAGGCAATGATGTGGTTTGTGTTATAAAGAACACTGCAACTCTGACAGGGTCATTGTTCACTTTGCATGCCTCTCAAATTCGTATTGAACTGCCTACCCTTTCTGATAAAGATAAGGAGGTTAGTCCCCTCATCTTCGCTTCAGTCTATAATATCATGTGATGGTTACTTTTAACTTTTATTGTCCTTGTATTTACTATATAAGTTAATCTGTTAAGTGTGATGGTTACTTTTAACTTTTATTGTTCTTTGATTTACTATATAAGTTAATCTGTTAAGTGATTATTATAAGTAATGCAGGTCATAAGTTCATGGGGAGTGCAGAACAAAATTGACTTCCTCTCATTGTCGTATACACGACATGCAGAAGATGTTCGCCAAGTAAGATCTTGTGTTTCAATGTTCTTTCACTGCACCATGACTGATTCTATTGGTGATAGTTTCTGCATTCTTGAATTCAGTTGTTTGTTAATTGGTACTGTGATGCAGGCCCGTGATTTCCTCTCGAAACTGGGTGACCTTTATCAGACTCAAATCTTTGCCAAGATCGAAAATGTAGAGGTAAATTCCATACATGTACATCTTAAGGGCTTTGATGTCTTAAACTGGATTTTGACTAAATATGTGACCATTACTTCCAGGGACTAACCCACTTTGATGAGATTTTACAAGAAGCTGATGGTATTATCCTTTCACGAGGAAATTTGGGTATTGATCTTCCTCCTGAAAAGGTAGGTGTGCAAATTTAGAAATTAGTAAATTCTTTTTGGGAAGTTCTTATCTAGTATGCATTTTCACATCCTTAATTCTGTTGATG
>JANIJF010000005.1:71088676-71101266 GCA_024520955.1 Erythroxylum bequaertii
TATATTTTATTAAAACTAATTAATGTAAGAGTATAAATTAAAAAATAAAAACAAGATCATAAAACTAAATACATTTTTTTAGTTTTTTTATTACAAATCTTAACCAAATAGGATTTTATTTTCAATTTTTATATTATAAATCTTAACCACATGTCCCTTAAATATTTGCTAACGTGTTTTAAAAGGTGTAATTATTCTTTAAAAAACTTGATTCCACAAATACAAGTACAAGTAGCTTTTGTTTTGTAACTCTGATAAATGTTAAAATTATTTGTGGTGGGAAATGCTTCCACTACTGTGGACTGTGAAGCATTATTAACAAATACTTCTAAAATGTCCATTCTTGTCAATTATTTTCAATCAGATCCTAGCTAGCTGAAGTTGGGTCTTTAAATATATAGAAGAAAATAAGGTGCCTAATTAGTGTTACTCTTCCGATTGAAATTCTTTCAAAAAAAAAAAAAAAAAGAGGTATAGGTAAATTGGAAACTTCTCGCTTATATAATCTGATGGAATGTATTAATAATGAGAAGTGGATTGTGGGGTCTGGCAGGACCACTAAGCCTATTAGTTGATTCTAGATTGTTCCATATTATATTAAAATATGTAATACCGTTGGATTAGGAATTCAACATGCGCTATGATTAAGAAAGAAGTCAAAGAAGTCTCCTACGTAAAGGTCCATTGGTTTGGACGGGTCTTCCACTCGGATTGGACACTTGATTTCAGGACAACTTCCTACTCCTTGCAAGAGAAATAGATAGCTTCCTCCGTGCAGGTAGCTCAATTGGTCATTGGGAAAGAAAGTGAATTCAAGATTTCGGATTCGAGTCTCGACAGTAATAATGTGAGAGTTCATCCAATATGGTGACTTTTTGTACGCACCAAACACTAGGCCGTCTTTCTGAAAAGTTGGCTGAGATCAGACCGTAATTTATCTCCCTCACACAATATCAAGCTAAAGTGTGGGAGCGCCTGAGATGGGCGTTCCACCTTTTGAGTCCAAGAAATAGATAGGTTCATAAACTCTTTTGTTTCAGTTTTAAAGTCGTCAGAATTTTCTCGGCCTTTACTTCACCGCAACAAAGGTTCTTGAGATCCTTATTGAGCCCAATTGCTCTCAAAACATTCACGCTAAGGTAGATTGTGTATATATATTTTTGCTATCATTTGTCCGAGGAAAGGAATTGATGAAGGTACATCCGACAAATAGATAGTTACAAAAGAACTTAGAAAGGGCACAATGCAACTTTATACTGCACCGACTCTATAAAATAATAAAAATTTCACTCCAGCTGAAGATTTAAACCTAAAATTTCTTAGTTATAATGGTGATGCTTTCTATTGCACTCCAAATTCTTATAATAAAATAAATATAGTATAAGAAAGAGATATTTATCAAAATGAGAGTTGTAATGATATGAAATATTGTGATAAAATAAATTAAATTCTACAAATAATAAATTGAGAAATGTCAATAAGACAAATATATTACTATTTTTATTCTTAAAAAATACTAAATTTATTTAATATCACTAACAAATAATTTTTAAAATTTGGGTTTTTTATTTTTCTCCTTATATGTTAATTGAAAATTTTCAAAATTATTATTTTTAAAATGTGATTATTATTTTTGTTATGAATTTTTTAATAAATTGAAATATTAATTATTATATATAAGTAATTTTATTTAAGATAATTTAAGAATGTGCTAAAAATAATATTTAAACTATAAAGAAATATGTTTTAAAGGACATGAAAAAAGAAGTTAGAATAAAGCTAGAAACTTTTATGTTAACTTTCTTTAAACATATTTCAACTTTTGTTTCATTAACTATAATAAAACTATATACAACATTACTGAGGTCTTCATTATGGAAATCCAAAAAGTATATTATTGCATTACACAAAAATATGGAAGAAGGACCAAGGCAAGTGAGTTACAAATTCTAGATATATTTCTTGCCGTTGGACAAGTTCCTAAAAACAAGTGTAGCCAAAATATATTTGTGACGATTTCACAAAATGTTGCTATTAATTTTTCGCTACAAAAATAAAACGTAGTAAAAAATTATTAGTGACGATTTTGAAATCGTTAGTAACGATTTTTTTCGTAGCCAAATGTGATTTCTGTTGTAGTGTTTGCTTAGCATCATGTTCTTATACTAGGACAAAACTTACAAATTTAAACTATATCACGAGATGTAAGTATAACTTCTCAGTTGTTGAAGGTATGGATAACAATGGTGGATTATGCAAATACACCTTTAATTTTTTCTAAGGCTCTTGCATTTGTCTTTTCAAGCAAACTCCGTTGGCTTCTTTAAGATATTGAAGGAAAGGAGGGTAATGCTCCACAAACCTAGATGAAAAATGAGATAAGCTAACTATTCTTCTTATTAAATTTTATACTTTCTTCAGTGACTTGGTTAATGGCAATATTGGAAATCACAAATATCTTTTGTAGGTTGATTTCAAAAATTGGTTATAGTGGTGGTAATGACCATGTTGCACCACTATACTTGGATTATATAGACCTATCGCAAAGGATGTGTGCTCTCTTCTTCAAGCTTTTGTTCCCAATTGATCTGCAATGTTTACTGACCTAAAGTGATTTTTAGGAACTTTTTAATCTATGACACTCTCATTTCCAAGTTTCCTCCTTAAATCATGTTAGTTACTCCAGCCATAGGCGATTTTGGCGATGATTGCCTGTTTTGTTGATTTCGCAAGCATGACCTTTCTCGTTTGGTCTGAAATATCCTACTCCCCTCACTTACAAGCCTACACCTTAATAACTATTCTAGGTGTCCCAAATGCCCTTTTTGGATCAAACTAAACCTTTCTTTAAATCTTTGTAATCTTCAGTGGTATGAATCCATAATCTATATGGAAGCGACATTATTTATTTGTGTTCTTCCATCCAGATCCACACGAGAGAGGTAAGAGGAGGTCCTACTTACTTTTGTTATGAAAATAATTTAAATTTCGATTCAAGTCTCAAGAAGGCACCTAGCAGCTATAGATCTGTTTGAACACCTTTTCTTTGCAATCGTGTTCATATCGAGCATCCTTTCCTTTCTTTTCACTAGTTAGTCATCCAAATTCATCATCGCCTACTTGCCTTTTATCATCATTGTATGATCGTGTTGTTTGCACAAACCTGTCGGGTGACCGTTCTTCCTCCTCAAGATCAATAAACTTTTACGCTCTATTTCCTCAAAATTGTGAGCTTTATCCATCAGCAAAAACTTCCATATGATTTGAGGCCTCCGTAAACCTTTCTCGTATGTTATATCCACCATGTAAGGGATGAAGTTTCAAAATTGTGTAATGTTGTAAAGTTTTGCCTAACATCTAGACAACATCGAAAAAAAGCGCTAAAAAATCTCTAGGTCTGCGCTTGTTGCTTACAAAATGTGACTCAAAGAAAGACTTAGATTTCAAAGTAATTGTTAGGATTTATTTTTTAAATATATCCTATTTTTATTTTTGGCATTTTTATTGGATACGGGAACATTCCTAATAATGTTTGGAAGTAAATTCAAAATTGGCATAACTTTCGGATGTTTGATTGGTTATCCAATATCTTCCCTATTTGAAAAGATTTTGTCCAAGGCAATTTTGATATGTTGCGTAAATAATGTGGATTGATAGATGGTTCCTTGGCTGACGTGGACTTGTGTGCAACTTGTTCTCTCCTCTGATTTGCGCAGGTTTCTTTTTGCTAGGTTTTTGTGAGTGAAAAATACGAGTGTATATGCTGGGAAGTGGGCTGCTGCGTTGTGTCTTCTCTTCTCTCTTGATTGAGTTGTTTTGTGGGGTTCTTTGAAGCAGCAGTATTACACTTTGATAATCTCTGATGAGCAGTCCAAGAACTATGCGCAGATGTTGTTTTTGCTAAGTTCTATGTTGATGTTTGCAGCACTTTGAAGCTTTTGTCACAGATGAGTACACATACAATCGGTGCTGCTAGTTGACTGTCTTGATGAATAATTTCAGACTTGAAGTTATTGCATTATTGTTTTAATTGTCTTTATTTTTAAGCTGAAGTAGTTAGACAAATCCTCCGACGAGGTTAACACGAGTCGGTCGTGTTATTGGGCGTGAAAATCTTTCACGGGTAGTTAAGTTGTGGGTTAATTACATAGATTGGGTCTTTTGGTGTAGATCAATCTTTTGTAATTTTTGTGAACTACAGTGGAAGAAATTAATCTGGGTGAAGGCCCCGCAGACGTAGGCAAGTTGGCTGAACTGCGTTACCAAACGTTGTAGTCATTGCTATTTTGCATTTGTGATTTTTTAATTTGCTTGTGCGAAATTTATCATTGGATAATCTGCGAATTTATTGACAACTTAGTTATTTCAAAATTGATGAACTAAGCATAGTTTTTTTTCTCTTTCTTTTTCTTTTTGTTGTTTTCCATTCTTTTCATAGAGTCAAACTCGTCTTTTTATCAACAAGTTGACATTTCTTCGGTCTGGGGTTTGCGGATTCAAAACAAGCCCCAAAATTAATGATGGAAGCCAAACGAGGAAGAGGAAGATTGTGTTACTTTATAAGAGCTGGGGCCCAGTTAAAGTAAATCTTTACTAAAGAAGCTTTTGATTTAGACTATTATATGATTACAAGAAAACGTACCAAGGACAGAACAGAAGATGCTTAGAACGTGATATACGTTAAAACATATGGTACCAAGTTGCCGACCAAATACTAGAGAATGAAATAGGAAGCTGATATGCACTTAGCACAAGTTTTGATCCCTAGCCATCAAACTCCAACGCCCTCAAGTGTAGGTCTATATTAGTATAAGAGACAAAGATATACGCACAGGTCAGATATTCAAGGCCATGAAAGGCATGTCTCCTCATGTAATTAATTTTTTTTTTACTTTCTTTACGGTTCATATATATATAAATAATTTTGTACACTTATAGCTTGCTTTTCCTCGATTTCAGTTAATTAACAGCCCACCCAACTCGTTATAATATTTTACATCCTAAATCCTTTTAAAGCTAGGACAGGTAGGTTTCCCTCCGAGAGACTCCGACCAAAGCTTGCATTAATTAGTGGAGTTTGGATCAGAATTGTTGCTAACTTTAGTAGCTTTACACAAACTTATATAGACTTCTTGCTTCTTCTAGCATGAGTTTTTTTTAATTACTTATTGGAACTAAATTAAAATAAGAACGTAAAGCTAATTGACTAATTAGAAAATTTTAGTTGAGACTTGAGCCACCGACGAAGAGCACTGGAAGAGTTGTGTAAATCAAGGTATGCTATGGCGGCTTCGGAAACAAAAAAGGCCAAAGTCGGTTACATCCTCAACTCACTTGTTGATAAAACTGATGTAATAAACAAAATAACAGCTCAGCTTTGTGCATAATAGAGCGTGAAATGCTGCAAAGTGCACAACATAGAATGCTTGTAATTAATGAAAGTCTATTTATATGACTGGAAACTGCGAGAAATAGTGGTTGATTAAAACAAATTATTAGGTTGAAAGTCAATGGTAAAACTGTAAATTATCAGGTTGAGAAATACTAACGACTTCCAACACTTTTAGGACCTAAAAATCTCAAAGTTTAACTACAAAAAAAAAAAAAAATCTTGCGTTAGAAATTCTGAATTATTATTTTCCAATTACAATAATTCTGAAATATTTTGTATTAGAGCTTGTGATCGTCTTAATCATTTTATACGATAAATAATATCAGGGCTGTACTCTACATTGAAGAGACACATAATTTTGAGTCGAAATTTCCAGACAAATAGGATCTGTGTTTTACATTCATGATCAAGTAGTCAAATCTGATACTCTTTCTGCAAGAGATAAATACTGTTGTGCATTAATAATGCCATTTATAAATGTTTTGGCGATGTTTGTCAATAGTCTTGAGTTTCTTTTCTTTTCTCGTTTTTTGACCAATCCTTTATCGTCTCATGACGACAATATTGGATATATTTCCATCTGTTGCGAGATATAAGTGAACGGTATTAAATAAATATGAGCCAGAACTGAGCTGCGTGGCTTCTTAAATTCATATTTGTATCATTCAAGCACGCACCTTATCGTAATTAGGATAAATATTATAAAATTTTCGCTTTGGATAGCCATAATTATTTTTCCATCATACAGCTGGGAAACAATAACACAATTTTCTAAAAGATCAACTAAATATCAATAACAAAACCACTCTAACTTCAACCGGTAAATCAGTACAAGAATAAGAAATTTAACAATCAAACGAACACTAAGACTTATATAGAAAACCAACGGAAAAACTACAGACTAAACCAACGAATAACTCCAATAAACTCAAATAAAGATTTACAAAGTTTGATCTTTCACCCCACAACAACAAATTGTTTTACAAGGTTTTAGGATTGAAAATAAAATTGATATAAGTGTGCTGTCCCTGTGAGATTGGGAAAGTAACAATTAGGTGTCTTGCCTCTCATTCTCTCTCTAAGAGTGCAAGTTTTGGCCCTGCCGTGGATGTGCATGGTGAGTTTTGTTTACTGTTTCTACGCTGCTTTTTCTTATCTCTCTTGTCAGTTTCATAGAATCAGGCTTGCAAAAGCTCTCTATCCGAGAGAAAGAAGACATTGAATTCGTTATTTCCTCGGAGGATATTCAGAGGGAGGAAATCAATTATGAGCTGTGCTTGCTGGGTAAATTGGTTGGGGAAAGAATGGTTAATGCAGAGGCATTCGAACGAACGATGTTGAGCTTGTGGCGACCCATGCGAGGGGCGTATATTAAACCGATGGGGGAAAACAATCTTTATATAATTCAGTTTTATCACCATGTCGATTTGAAGAAGATGCTAGCCAGTGGTCCGTGGTCTTCTAACAAATGTATCTTGCTGGTTCATCAATGGAAGTAAGGGGAGAACCTAGTGAATATCGACTTCATCCACACAGATGTCTGGGTACAATTTCATGGTCTCCCATTGGGTCTTGCTTCTGAGGCTCTAGCACGAAACATAGGAAACCTGATGGGCACTTACCTGGAATATGACGCTGCTAATCGCCGAAGTTCATGGAATGGCTACATGCGTGTCCGAATTAGGCTAAACATGGAAGAGCCGTTGATGAGGAAGAAGAACATAAGAAAACAGGGAGCTGCTTCGACGGAGAAAACGTTCAGCTATGAACGGCTGCCGCTGGTTTGCTACATCTGTGGTATAATTGGGCATAGCGAAACCAACTGCATTAAATTGCTGGAAAGGCCGGAGGAGGAGCACTGCCAGGAATGGCCGGAGGAAATTCAGGTAGAAGTGAGAGCCCGCAATGTACGAAAATCGGTGCAATGGAAGCAAGATCCTGGGAACGAAATTGGTGTTGATTTTGCAACAAATCCGAATCACAAATCTTTTCCTTCAGTAGCTCAGAATCCCCACAGAATAGGAAACAATTTTTCATTCTATCCCAAAAAGATAACATTGAAATCTACTGCCAATTCTAGACCACACGTGGGCCATATTCATCTTGATTTTAGTGGAGACAATCCCGAAATGTCGGTTTTTAATACATTTCCATTAGAGAAAGAATCTTCGACCACGACTATTAAGGAGTGCAAAAAACAACCCTGTCAAGGAAACACAAGCATCATTGTTGTCGAAGAGATGAATACAGATGCCCAGATTCCATCCAACCCACCACACCCATTACCAGCGGCCGGTCTTGCCCAACAGACCTGCCAAGAGCCATGAGTTTTATTGCTTGGAACTGTCGTGGAGTAGGCAACCACCAGACAATTTGTGCTTTGAAGGATTTAGTTAGGATTAATAAGCCTTGCATTCTATTTTTAAGTGAAACACTTGCGACTTCGATTAAGATTGAAGAAATAAAAATTCTGTTGAAATATGATTTCTGTTTTTGCGTTGATCGGCTTGGCTGCAGTGGCGGCCTGGCCATGTTTTGGTTAAATAATGTCTCAGCTACTGTTACCGGTTACTCAAACAATCATATAGATTTGGTTATTAACGACTCATTTAATCCCAAATGGAGACTTACTGGTTTTTACGGATTCCTTGAATCTTCTAGAAAACGGGCTAGTTGGGAGCTGCTGCGCTCTCTTTCCCGACTTCATAATATTCCTTGGGCCTGCGTGGGAGATTTTAATAATTTATTGACAGCCAACGATAAACTAGGAGGAGTGGACTACCCTAGAATGTTGTTGGAAGGCTTTCGACAATGCATTATGGACTGTAGCTTGGTGGATGTTCCCTTAATTGGGTTTGGCTTCACGTGGGAGAGAGGTACAGATTCAGGTGCGGTAACGATGGAAAGGTTGGACCGTGCGTTTGTAAACAAAGAATGGATGGATGTTTTCCCATTTCACAAACTTCATAATCTAGTGTGTCCTGGTTCGGACCACAATCCAATTAAGTTGGATGTTGCACGAAGAATGCCCATTAAGAGGCATCGACGGTTCAGGCTTTAGAATAAGTGGTTGACGAAGGATGGTTTTGTCGATTTTGTATCTGGTTTTTGGATGGCCAATGGTGATAAGAATATCCTTTCCCGACTAAAGGATTGTGGTCTCAGTTTGCTTAGATGGCAGAAGCACAATACTCATAATTTTTCTGACCGTATAAACACTATTAAGCGGAACATGGAGGTATCTTGCCAAAAGTTTCAGTTTGATTTGGTTCGGATCCAGAAAGCTGCTCTCAATCGACTACTAGCACAGGAAGACATTTATTGGAAGCAGCGTTCGAAAATATTCTGGCTGCAATATGGGGAGGCAAACTCGAAGTATTTTCATGCTCAAGCGTCAAAAAGGAAACGGTTCAATCATATTACATCACTCATCGACGTTAATGGGCAGCAGGTTGTGGATGATGTGGGAATCAGACATATTATTCTTGATTACTTTAAGGAACTTTTCGCGAATTCGGGTACTACGGATTTGGGACAGTTTGTCAATGTTCAATCGGTGGTTAATAAAGTGGACAACGACCAGCTCTTAGCTCACTTAAGGGTTGAGGAGTTCAAAACAACTTTGTTTGAAATGCATCCGGATAAGGCTCCAGGACCCGACGGTATGAATCCGGCATTCTTCCAGAAGTGTTGGCATATAGTGTGGGCGGATATTTTTGAAAACTGTCGTATCTGGATGGAGCAAGGTAAATTACCAGCCACCCTTAATGATACGGTGTTAGTCCTGATACCTAAAAAAGATAAGCCTACAAGTATGAAGGATCTTCGACCCATAGCTTTGTGCAATGTCCTATACAAAATTATTGCTAAAGTGATTGCGAATCGTCTCAAAATTCTACTACCAAGGATCATATCTCCCATGCAATCGGTGTTTGTCCCTGGTCGCCTCATCATGGACAATATCATGGTGGCTTATGAGGTTATACATTATATGAAAAACAAGGGAAAGGGTAAGATTGGGGAAGCAGCTCTTAAGATCGATATAAGTAAAGCATATGATAGGGTGGATTGGAATTATCTTCGTTTCATCTTGTTAAAGTTGGGTTTTGACAGAAAATGGGTGGAGATAGTTATGATGTGTGTTACTTCCGTGAGGTATTCAGTGACGTTTAATGGCTCTGAGGTAGGACCGATTATCCCAAAACGGGGGTTGAGGCAAGGAGATCCTTTGTTCTCGTATTTGTTCATCTTGTGTGCTGAGGGTTTATCGGCTTTGCTAAGGAAACATGAGGCTCGCGGGGACATCCATAGGGTCTCTATTTGTCCGAGAAGCCCTAGTGTTTCGCATCTTTTTTTTGCAGACGATAGCTTCCTTTTCTTCCGAGCGAACAAGGTCGAAGGCCTTAACATTAAGCAGATCCTCGCTACTTATGAAGCAGCTTCGAGGCAGGCTGTTAACTTTCAGAAATCAGGTATCATGTTCAGTTCTAACACAACTTTGGCTGATCGTCAGGAGGTGGAAAATATTTTAGGGGTCAGCACTCCTATTGATCACAGGAGATATTTGGACCTACCCTCTCTTATAGGTAGAAGGAAAAAGCAAGTCTTTGCATTCATCAAGGACCGCCTGAGCAAACGTATTGCGAGCTGGAAAAACAAGATGCTTTCTAAAACGGGGAAGGAATTGTTATCAAGACAGTGGCACAAGCTCTGCCTGCGTACTGTATAAGCGTTTTTCTTCTTCCACAAGGAACATGTGATGAATTGCAACGCACGATGAACGCTTTCTGGTGGGGTTCCGGTAACTCTAACAGAAAACATATTCACTAGGCGAGTTGGGATCGGCTTAGAGTCCCTAAAAAATTTGGAGGTATGGGATTTCGGGATCTTCATTGTTTCAACCTAGCTATGCTTTGCAAACAATCCTGGCGGTTCCTGGTATTTTCTGACTCACTACCTAGCAAAGTCTTCAAAGCCAAATACTTCCCTTCCTGTGGCTTTTTGGAGGCAAGGGATCGAACCAATTCTAGCTTTATCTGGAACAGTATTTTTACAGCCAAGGATATTTTGAGGCAAGGGATTCGATGGAGGGTGGGTGACGGAGCTTCGATAAATGTCTTTAAAGACCCATGGATTCCGGAAGCAAACAATTTCTACGTCCACTCCCCATTCAATTTGGATTTCGGTAATATTAGGGTGTGTGAACTGCTTAAGGACGACGGCTCTGGGTGGGATGCTCAAATGTTGGAAGGCATACTTACCCCTTACGATGTGGATCGGGTTACCAGGATCCCAATTGCTATCTCAAAACCACCTGATCAGTTGACTTGGCATTATAGCTCGGATGGTTCTTATTCGGTAAAAACAGGTTATCGTTTGGCTCTTTCTTTGTTTACTGATATTGCACATATGTTCATAGATGGCCCGTGAACGCATTTGTGGAATTTGGATCTCCCCCCAAAGATCAAAGACTTCATTTGGCGATGCCTCCGCGACTTCCTCCCATATAAAGATCGGCTCTGTCGTAAGGGCATTATGATCGATACCGCTTGTGACGTGTGCGGGCAGATTGAAGACATGAATCACATGTTGGTGGAATGTTCCATGGCCAAAGCAGTTTGGTTATTGACGGGTATGAGTCGACCAAGTACTGGGATTGAATCATTTATTGAGACTAGCTTATCTACTTCGTCGTCGCCTCACCTTGAACGTACGTTGATGATGCTGTGGAGGATTTGGTTTCATCAAAACCTTAGGGTGTGGCAAAGCAAGACTAACCCTCCCAGATTGGTAGCTACGTTTGCTGATAGTTTTCTGAAGGAATGGCAAGAGGCTCGGGAGTTGTTCGAGAAAGCTAACACAATGTCTAGTAGTTCAAGAGTACTTCATTCTGTTTGGGTTAGACCTCAGGAAGGGTTTCTGAAATGTAATGTGGATGCGGCGGTTTTCAAAGACAAGAATGCCACGGGGTTTGCCGCGGTGCTCAGGGACGATCGAGGGAGTTTTGTGGCTGCTCTTTCAGGCCATGTCCCTTTTTTGCTTGACCCAGTTCTCGCCGAAATCATGTCTATCAGGGAAGCTCTATCCTGGTTGAAAGATCAACAGATTGACAAAGTTATTGTTGAGTTTGATTGCTTGACGGCGGTTCAGACAATTCTAGCGCCTTCTTCAAATCGGTCTGAGATTGGAGTTATGGCCCTTGATTGTTTATCAATCAAGCGACATTTCCTTCACTTGTTATTTCAATGGACGCGTAGGATTGCCAATAAGGCGGCTCACTCATTAGTCAGGGTAGCCTTATTACATGCAAACCTACATCACTGAACTGTTTGTTCGTCCTGTTTAGATTCCATCTTACATTCAGATTGTTCCCTCTCTTTTATGGTTGAGGGTGAAAGGCTAGTAGGTTCTGGGTGTACGGGGTAAGCCTGTTGGCTTGGGTTAGCTTTAAGGCCTTTACTCTCAGTAGTTTTGTTTTGCGTTAATAACGTTTATTTTCAAAAAAAAATATTTTATGTAAATTCTAATAACAAGATCAACAATTCCTAGTAAAAATTTCGTTGATATCTAAGATTTGAAGAATTCCAGTCATACGTAGTTTTACCTCTAATTATATTTATGTTTGGTTAGATGTAAGGTTTATAATGAAATAAAATAGAATAGAATGATTTATAATGAAATGGAACGTAAATAGATGTAATATAGTAAAATATTGTTTGGAAGAAGGGTTTATAATATAATATAGTGTAAAGTTGTTTATCGTTTTATATTTCATCTTAAGTCGCCCCAAGTCGGAAGTTTTTAATTTTTATTGTTTAGGATGGAATGAGATGTAATATGAAATACTCTTCTTTTATCCCATCCCATTCAACTCTATTATAAAACGTCATCTCAAATGATAGAATAATATTAAATTCTATTTTATTTTATTAATAAACCTCCAACTAAACATAGCTTAATAGAGAGATCGTTTTCAAGTGACCCACGAAAAGTGAGAAAAAAGAATATAATAATAATAATAACAATAATAATAATAATAATATATACATTTATCTTAGAAACTATATAAAATAATTTTTTTACATATAAGTTTTGAAAAAAAATTTACAATTTTTTTTTAAACCCTCAAAGCCCTTCTCTCCCTCGTAGTTCTGTAGTTTTATGTGATTCCAGACCCATCACAGCAAAATGAGGAGGG
>JANIJF010000005.1:71125482-71135838 GCA_024520955.1 Erythroxylum bequaertii
AAGTTTTTCTTTAAAATTGACCATGAAAGTCTCAAACATCTGCTTGAACAACGAATAACAACACTAGAGCAACCAAAGTGGGTCTCTAAATTGCTTGGTTATAATTTTGAAATCACTTATAAACTAGGCAAAGAGAATTGTGCTACAAATTCCTTGTCACGGGTAATAGGTAGTCTAAACCTTAAGGTTATCATTGTCTCTCAAGCTCACATATGGGACACCATCAGAACCGAAGTCAAAGACCATCCCTATATGTAGAGAATCCATAAACAAGTGGAAGAAAAACTTGGTAATCCTTATTCATGGTATAATAACCTACTTTATTATCAAAATCGGGTAATAGTTCCACCCTATTATATCATCATACAATAACTATTACAAGAGTTTCAAGATTCTACAATAAGAGATCATTTGGGTGTACTCAGAACCTATAAAAGATTGACTCAAAAAATTTATTGGCCTTCAAAGTATAAGACAATGAAAAAAATATGATGTTTCTCGCTAAGTTTTCCATTAGGTAAAAGCTAACTCCTTGACACTAGTCGATCTCCTACCCATTCCATGTCAAGTATGGGATGATATAATGAGGGACTTCATCAAGGCTCTTCCACCTTTTAATGGCAAGTAAACTATTTTGGTCATCATTGATAGATTAAGCAAGTCAAAAATATTTTGTTGGATCCCGTTTCCAGAACCCAACTCTTGCTCTAATACCACAACTGTTGGATCCCGTTTCTGGAATCCAACTCTTGCTTTGATACTACAATTGTTGGATCCCGTTCTCAGAACCCAACTCTTGATCTGATACCACAACTGTTGGGTCCTGTCTTTAGAACCCAACTGTTTAGAATACCATAATATTTGAGCGTGATTCCTTATAGGGTTATTTCTGTGAATCCTTATTAGGCATCATCCCACAAGGGTGGCGTGTGCCCACAATAGTCAAACATCAAAACAAACTTATTACTCCAACTCAACCAGTTTAAAAAAGAAGTCAATTATAAACATACACAACTGAAACTGCTTAAATCTATCATTTCATTTCTAAAGCGAAAGAGTTTGAAAATCTTTATTTAAATATCAAAAGCCACACCATTAGCTTATTAAAAAATACAAATAGCAAATTTGAAGAAATTCCCTTAGGCTCTTGATCACTTGATCTCTTAGCTATCACTTGAAAATGGGACAGAAAGGGGGTGAGCTTGAAAGCTCGTGGGTAACAGTTTATAACGGAAAATAAGCAAAAACCATTGAAAACATTCACTTGTTATAGAAAATTCTCATTGAGTTCATAAAACACTTGTTTCTAAAAATTCTCATCATGTAGTCAAAATCTCAAACTAAAAAACATGAATGCAATCAAACTTGTTCATATAACATAAACATATAAGCACATCAGAATGGTTTAGGTTATGTAAACTATGTATACACCACTCTTGTCATAAGCACATAAGCATATCAAAATGGTTCGGGTGGATCAAAAAACAGAACGTACTACATATTTCTATATAATGGTCCTGTGTAGCCATGAACTTATAGGAGTCCATAAAGGAGCTCCATGCCACTATTCGACAGGCGGGAGAAGCCTTTTTGTCAAAGTGTACTTGACTTAACTTAGGGGACAACCACAAACCCATATGACATGTAATTCATGACTTGTAAACTTGTTGCCCAAAATGACACATTTTTTAAACTTGATATCCTTTCAAAATCATTTTCATAAATCAAACAAAATTCACATACAAAATATTTAGCACATTCTCAAATCATTCAAAAGCTATAAATGCAACACTTATGATGCAATTGAAATCATTAAACTTCTTTGATTAAAAAACATTAGTGGCTTATTTACTATATTATAAACATATACCCACCTTCATTTCCTTGCTTATAGACTTGCTCAAAATGCCTCTTCTCTTGTTCCTCTTGCCTCTTTTGATCCCTTTATACAATAACAAAAATCCCACTCAATAGGGTTTTAAATTAAAAATCCCTCAAAGCACAATCATTAAAATTGGTTCTAGAATACTTAAACCCAAGCATTTTCTAAACTCTATGAACTAGGATCCTTCCAAAAATCCAAAAGATTCAAAATGATCTTACCTTCATTCTTCACCTAATGAAGGGATCTTTAGTTCAAATGGAAGCTCTTCTCTTCCTCTGCCTTTTTCCCTTCTTGAACAACCTCAAAATCTCTCTCGAAGGCTAACACAATTGAAACCCTAGCTTGTTTTCTCTGCTTCTCTTCTTCTCTTCGTATTTCTCTCTCTTCTTCATGGCACTCTCTCTTTTCCTCTTCAATTTTCGTCTTCTCTCTTCTTAAAATTCAAGACAACACTTCTTCTTTTAATTATGCACGTAATGATTGAGAAATATCCTATTTTCCCTTCCATTTATGCCTTATGTCTTTTATACTTAAGTGTCTTGCCAAAAGTACCCTTGAACATTCTGACATAACTCTTTCTTCTAGAAAATGTTCTCACATCAAAATCATTCAATTTGGTTCAGAAATCTGAAAGTTGTATCCCAAACATTTTCAGACTGGTCTTATTCTAAAATATTATACTATGCACAACTTCCATCTAGAAATTTAACATCTTAGAGACTGAATTACAATTTGACTTCTACATATAATTTGTAAGCCTATGTCTCTAGTTTACTCCACATTAAAAATAATCTCATTTGGAATCCTATAGATCAAGATATATTCAAAATACCAAAGTATGTTTAGTAAAACATCCCAGCTTGTACTATTCCAACAGATTCCCCCACTTTCCTTCAATCAACCTTTTTCAAATCAATTTAGAATGCTATCAATCTTTTTGGATAGGTATAATAATGTGTTAGGAATCTAGTGGCTCAAGAATCAAGTCATTTGGAGGTCTGATAACAAGGTTATGGCTGAAAGAATCAAACAAGGTTCTGCCCTCAATCATATTGAACCTACTTCAGGGCTATAGGCATAACTTTCTCTATAGGCATCAAATCAAGGTCATCCTTGAAGTGTAATTCAAGATTTACAACTTTTATGAAGACCTTGAAAATAAATTCTGTCTTCTAGAGGGTCAAAATTGGACTAGACAATACAAGATGAACAGTAACTAGAAGAAGTTTATGAACAGTGCACAGAAGATGTTTTACAATTGGCATAACTTTCTTTAGAGATATCGGATCAAGGTAATTCTTAAAGTTTTTGAAAAAGGACTTCAAGATTTACAATTTTCATGAAGACCTTGAAGACAAATTCTGTCATTTAGAGAGTCAAAAGTGGACCATACAATAGCACCAGATGAAACCAGACGAAAAGTCAGACGAATTAAAAAGTTAGATGAATTGGGAAAATTGTCATAACTTTCCCTATAGATATCGGATTAAGGTAATATTTAGATGGTTAGAAAGAGGACTTCGAGATCTACAACTTTTATAAGATCTTAAAGATAAAATCTATCATCTGAAGGGTCAAAAATGGACCAGACAATAGCTTCAGACTAAACCAAACGAAAAATTAGACTAATTGAAAAGTCAAATGAATTGGAAAAATTGCCATAACTTTCCCTAAAGATATTCTATTAAGTTTTTCTTTGGATGGTTCAAAAGAGGACTTCAAGATCTACAACTTTCATGAAGACTGTGAAGACAGATTCAGTCATCTAGAGGGTCAAAATTAGACCAGAAGATATAGAAGGTCGATATAGAAGAAGCAGAAGGTTAACTATAGAAAAAGCAGAAAGTAGAAGATATGACGTCATCATAGACGATACGTTTTCACGGACAATATGACTTCATCACATACGATACGTCTTTACAGACGATATGATGTCATCACATACTATCTATACTCCTGAGCATCTCCAATTATAAGGACCATAACTTTCGACTCCAATGTTAAAAATTCTCATACTATATACCGTTGGAAAGATAAAAGAAAGTTCTACAACTTCTTAGAGAAAACATTTTCTAAATCTATATAGATGAATCCAGATTTTCTCTTGAAATCAAAACACAATTTTTACCTTCATCCACCAATGTACTGCACCCAGTTCTCAACTTCATGACAAATTTTTAGATTATTAAAGACAGCATTTAAATTTTATGTCTTTATAAGAAATGTATCCATATGTTTCTAGTTTAATCCAGATCAAGAATCATCTCATTTGGATAACTATAGAAAAAGTTGTGGCCAAAAGACTGAAGCATACTCAGTAAACATTTTCTAGATCAACTACACATTTTGTTTCAAAATCTTTCCTTTACAAAACTCATACCAAAATCACCTTTTCTACTTCATTAACTCCTCATTCTGAACTCCATTTCAAATCAATATCATCCATAAAGAAAATATAGTCTATGATTAATCATGAACACTAATAACAGAACATACACATATATACATATCCTTCATCAACTTACTACACATATTCAACTTCATTTTCGCTTTAATTTTACTTCTAACTTTCACCTTAATTCTTCCCATTTCATAATCTCATATCCACCAAAAACACCAAAGCAAAAACATGCACTCATTTACATTTCTCCTTCACTACTTTAATCTCATCTATCATTTCTAATTCAAAAATTTTCATTCATTTGTTCTTTACTCATGACTAATCACCAAAACTTCTCATTTAATAGCTCTAATCTTCTAAGAAAAGTTCGAGGTCCAACAAAGACAACAATAATTGTAATTATAGTTATGTTTTTGTCTGTTGCTTAAAGTTTTTTTTCTGTAGTAAATATTGAATTCAATGTCCATAATATCACTATGCAATCTGTACACTTCCATTGATCAAACTCTTTGAAATCTTGATCTAGCATAGGACATTTTCCATATAAATCCAAGTTTCACCTTCGCTCTAAGAGTAATTTTTGTTATCCTACTCTAAGTTAGATAGTTGTTTTAAGCTAGGAGAATAGTCATAACGATCATTGTTGAATGGTCTGATACTTAGAGCTGTAATGAGTCTCAGTGATACTGATTAATTCTAGTATCCTTCCTTTTTAGATTTCTCTTATAATTCCTCAGTCTCTTAGAAAATTAGAAGGAAAAAACTCAGCTAAAATATTATCTTGATAGAAAATCGTAAAGTCTTCTAAAAAGATCTACTGAGGGATAATTATCCTATAATTGCACCTGTCTAAATACAACTATCTGCATTTGTCCAACCATAACTACATGCTATTCCTTTTAAGGAAAATTACGAAAATTAGAACGAAGCCAAATTATCTTAATGATTTTGTTTCGAATATTGACTTTTATTTATCATTGTTTATTGCCATTATTGATTATCTTAATACTTGTTACCAATAACACAACTCACACCTAAATACATGTGCATTTTCACAAAGTTATCCAATATTCAAAAGGCCCAATCCTATAATCAAACAAAATGCAGTATTTATTAGTTGCAAGCCATGCAAAAAGAGTTAGAGGTTTTGAAATCTATTTAATCTTGGGAGCTTTGTCAGCTACCTAAGTGCAAGAGAGTTATAGGTTATCGGTGGGGTGTATAAAATAAGGATGAAACATCGTTTTAAAGCTAGACCAGTGGAAAAATGTTACAACCAGATTGAGAGTGTTAATTATACATATAGCTTCTCTCTAGTGGCTAAAGTTATGACTATGCAGTTGTTACTTATTTTAGCTTTTTCATAAATATCATCGTTATTTTGTTTCAGCTTCCTCATAAATGTGACATCTTTGTTAGCTTGATGTGAATAACATACTATGTCACTACTTTGATGAATAGGTATAAATTATACCTCCAGAAGGATACCTTAAAGCTAAACTAGGTGACGTATGTTGGTTACAAATCATTGTATAAGCTTAAACAGGATAGTCGCAAATGGAACTGTGAATTCACTTTACTCTATACTCAATTGGTTCTTCACAGTCCACACTTGACAATTATTTATTTATGATCTACATCAAGCTCTTTTACAGCTCTTGTAGTCTATATGGACGATGTTTTCCTTACAGGTTCATCCGAGCATAAAATAGTTGATGTTAAATGTTTCTTAGTGAAACCTTTCTTGGATGCCATATTACAGCAAAAAGTGCTTTAGGCAATAGACAAAAGCGTAGCTATAAGGCTATATTTAATTTCGAGTTTATTAATAGAATGGAATAGATTCCATCGTTTAGGAGGAGGGTTTATACTAGAATGGAATGAAATGAGATGAAAGAGAAGGGTTTCATATTACATCTCATAGAATGGAATGAAATGAGATGAAAGAGAAGGGTTTCATATTACATCTCATTCCGTCTTAAACAGTAAAAAAACCTTCGATTTAGGGAGTTTAGGATGGAATGTAAAATGATAAATAACTTTACACTATATTACATTATAAATCTTTCATCCAAACAACATTTCACTATATTACATTATGAACACTTCCATCCCAAACAATAATTTTCTAATATTACATTCATTTACATTCCATTCCATTATAAATCATTCCATTCCATTAAAAAACCTTACATTCAACCAAACGTAGCCTAAGTGCAATTATCATTGCCTTTTTATTAAGGAAACATAATTCATATCGTTACAAGAAGTGGCGTTGTAATAAGTATAAGGCAACATAATTTTTTGGTTAGGCGACAAAATAAAAATATATTGCTTTAATTTTGACTAAGAGAACACATTAGCTTCAAACTATAGCAACAAAGTTAAATAAGTATTGCAACACTTTTAAGTCTTTTTAGGCAACAATGTTAAATAGATAAACCAACAAATTGAACTTTTTTTATGCAACAATTTGTAACAATAAAAGCGATGATTTATTATTTCGTTACTAATAATATTCAACATAAAAATAAACTTTTGTCATTATGCAGGCAACATCCATCTATACATTAAAAGCAATATATAAGTACTAATGTACGTCTTAATTATGTATGTATTATCAAATGTACGCCATCAAAAAATTGCATTTATATATAATATAGAGCCCATAAGGACTTGTAAAATTCAACATTTAACATATTCAAAATACAAAAGCAAATTACATGTGTTTTTATTGTTACGAAATACAAAAGTGAATTATACAATCCTCAACAATTACAAGGAAAATTACTTGTGCTTCATCAACTCTTCATCATTTATAGAATTCGAAGTTGGTATCAAGCTTCTTCGAGTTGGCTGTGTAACTTTTCTTAACGTCCTTTGGAAGTATAAGGTCTTTAATACTGCATGTATTCCAACTTCTTGACAGATAGTTGCAATCTGTGAGAAATTGTCCAGTTATGATATGATATGGACACAATTCTATCTCATTATTAAGCACTGGGGTTTAAAATTGAATTATGAGAATTATTACAGACAAATAATCGACAAGATAAATATAAGAGGTGCATGCTTCATTTCATTCAGGCCACATGTTTCTTGTAAGCTAATGTATTAGTATCAAAAACTAAAGAAAATGTTGTAGCTTTCCTTGCACTGTTCACATTCACTAATAGAAAGATTGATAACCATATACAATAATCACATAATAACTACACAATGTGAAGAGAAACCCAACTAACCTCAGCAGCACTAATTTTATCAGGCCGAGAAACGTAGTCTTCCAAGTCCATCCCATCACTTAGGTTTATTTTAGAAGTACAAACTTGTACAAATAAAATTAATAATTTCATTTAAGACAACAAAAATGAGAACTCCCTACTGTTTTGACTTCAGACAAAGAGAAGTGAAAACCCAATTCACTTCTTTTGTATAATTTACACCACTCCATAGGAATCAATTTTCATCCTGATTGATGTTGGTTAGTTTTAGGGCAGTATTAGTAAGAATAATATGTTAAACGAAGTAAAGCATAAAAAATTAACTCTAATGGGAAATGGCATCATTTGTTTCTTTGCCTTGTTTTCTAGGACTACCACTAAGTTTGGACCACCACAACAGCCAGAGAAATGAACAGAGCAACATAATCAAAGATGAAGAATATAATAAAGGGGACTGTTGGAGCAGTATCAAGAGTTGTTTCACCTGTTTTATTCACAGCCTTTGTGTTGGTTTCATTGTATGAAAGAAGCAACTTGAAAATTTGCACAAATCCATATAAAAGCCAATTAGTCCTTACTTCCACCAATATAGTACATTCATTGGAATATAGCAGCGAGCAAGAGAAGAAAACCCTAGCAACTTGACTTGTGAGCAGATTTGATCTCTTATTAATTAGTTGAGTAAACCAAACAGAAAAACTCTTTATTAGAAAGCAATCCAAGTTTGTAATAGCTTTTCATAATCGAATATTTCTTTAGTTTTAGTTCTGTTGATAACATCTTCCAGTTTGAAAACTTTCCTTCAATAGCATTCTGTCATTTGATGACATGTTCTCAACACTTATGTTAATTATTCATGCCACCAAATTTCTGACTGAAAGAAGCCAAAATTGGCATTTCAACCAAAATAAGACTCTTTTGTATAATACTAAACAATCCATAAAGAAATATGACTCATAACAATTCAATGTTAGTGAGCTTATAAAGGGATGATTCACCAGAGATCTTTTTCGCGATGCTATGTGCAATGCTGAATTGTCTTTTGAATCAACCATGTTTATTAATGAAATTTCTGCATTAATCAGCTCCTCCACCAGTTCATTACTCTGCCCCTTTACAATCATATGAAGTACTTTTTGTGTATTTTAGAATAAGTATATCATTTGATTTACTTTTACTAAATAAAAATTGATGATTATTTTATTTTTTTGACATATTCTAAATACTCATTAGTAAATAGAAAAATTTTATATGTTAAATACATTAATAAGTATCTATATAAATAAATATATAACATTAGTAAATTCCCTTTAGTGAATAGATGATTGAAAATATAACAACAATTTTAAATGTTGCATATATAGGACTTTATTGTAATATTTTTTAATTTTGTTGTCTTTTCTTATATGTAGTAACAAATTAATATTGTCATTGTCTTTTAATATTATTAAAGGCAATACTTTGAAAATTGTTGCCTTATATTAATTTTTACTAACACATTTTTAAATTATTGCAAATATGTTGTTGCCCTAGGAATTTTTTGTTGTAGCACCAAATTCACCATTGAGGTTTTAGGGTATGCTAAATACTTCATGGACTTGGAAATAGCTCGCTCTACTGTTGATACCTCAATTAAGCAACAAAAGGACACCTTGGATATAACATTGGACAAACAGTATGATGGAGCTTCTGTACTCACTGATCCAAAAAAGATCTAGATGATTAATTGACCGATTACTTTATTTGAGTTTTACAAGAGTTGATATCAAACATGGTGTTCAACTGTGAAGCCAATTCTTATAAACGTCGATGTCAACAAGATTGGGAGCTCTTAGTCAAGCACCAATTCCAATTAGGGATTTATTTTACCCTGCCAATAATACATTCTCTCTGAATGCCTACAGTGATGTAAACTAGGCCTCATATGTTGATACATCTCGATTGTTAATAGGGTACTGTATTTCTTTGGCCAGGCATTGGTTTTGTAAAAAACTAAGAAGCAATACATTGTGTTGTGTTGTTCAACTGAGGTTAAGTATAAGAGCTTAGCATCCACAGTATGTGAACTTAAATAGATCTCCTATCTTCTTAGAGATTTTCAAATTCCCATTCCATCTCTCATCTCTCTTTGGTGCAATAACAAGGCAACTTTGCATATTACATCAAATCATGTCTTCTGCGAGCGTATTAAACACCTTGATATAGACTACCATCTTGTTCGTGATGAATACATTTCTTCCCCAGTCAATTCAATCCAAGCAATAGACAACTGATATATGTTAGCATACAGGTTGCACATTTAAGAAATTATGTATGCATTAGAAATTTCTAGTTCATACTTGGTCGGGCTCGGTGCTTTTGAGCGGACCAAGTTAAAGATACAGGACTTGATTTCTCGGTACTCGGTTTACATAGAGCTTGAGTGAGTTTAGGGGTTTGTCAGTTCTATGTTAATTTTATAGGCCAATTGCTTTGCTCTTTCTAAACAATATAGGTGTAACCCGTCTGCACTGCACATCTTACTGCAATGAATAAGTTTACTTATTCTTTTACTTGGAACAGTTCATTGTATACTTAGCTCGATCAAGATTGGTCCATGTTAGACGCCCAATTGATTATTATAAGATACTCTAATCAAATACAAGCATTAATGGCTTCTGCATGCCACCTTCAGCAAAGATATGGACCACTTCATTAAAATTGAAGAAGCTGCATTGAATTGGACTTAAGTTTCCCAACTTAGAAAGGACCCACTACTACCAATTTTTTATGATGCCTATAACCATTACAAAACATAAGTTTGCCCTTTACATATCTCTCTCTCTCGCTCTACTAGGCGTCTTGGGTGG
>JANIJF010000005.1:71318903-71330350 GCA_024520955.1 Erythroxylum bequaertii
TGCCAAACAGTCTACTGTATGAAGCTCTTTTAAAAAAGCTGTTTTTTTAATTGACAGCCAAACAGTCAACTGGCTTTAAAAAAAAGCTCTTCTCAGAAAAGCTCAACCAAACGAGCCCTAATTCTAACTGAGCCGGATAGGTCCCTTGCAAGAAGCAAAGCTCTGACTCCAAATTTTAAACGGCTGCATACATGAGAGCGGTTTAAACCCGCGACCTCACTTTAGCTAGGACAGCCCCTTACCAACTCACCTGTGCTTTAGGGTTAGTATAAGTTAGATGAAAATACCATTTAAGGTATTGTTGCTTTTCTAAAGATAAAATGATGTTATATTTCGTTATATTTTAATTTTAAAATATTTTTTAAAAAGTCGAGTTATGTTTTATTTTTTAATTATGTATTTATTGAAATTTTATTTACATAATGATTTAATGTGCTAGCTTTACTTATTTTCTCTTTTAACCTGCATCATTTTTTTTATTGTCACATCTGTATGTAGATTTACCAGAAACAACCTCTCTATTATATAGGAGTAAGGTTACGTACTATCGAAACTCTTTAAATTTTGTTTTATTACGAAATTTCAAACTGGGTGCGATGATGATAACGATGATATTATTAGCTTTCTTTTGTTTTGTGTTGGATTTCTCCATTGGTGACTTTTTCATCTTTATTATTAATTTTCTTGCAACCCAAACATAAAATTTTATTATGAACGAAAATTAGTTGGAGAATCGTGTTCGTAACAAACCTTAATCTCGATCTCGATTTCATCGTCCATCTCAGCATTCCTAAAAATAAACATATACCTGACTGTTACTAACCCTTTATGTCCGTCCACACGAAAATCGAGACGAGGAAAAACAGAAAAAAAAAAAGAAGGAAATCCAGGATTTCAATCTCTCTGTGTGCTTCCCTCCAAAAAGCCCAATTTCTTTGTTTTTTTAAAATTTTTAGTTGTATTATTTTGTTACGGGAAATTTGGGGAAATTATTTAAGGAGTCTCTCTCTCTGTCTTGTTTCCCCCTCAAATTTCTCTGTTTCTCACCAAAAGGTTGAGTTTCCAGGGAACATTTGATCTCCAAATTTCCCTCTATCGAACACTTTCCTCACTCGTGAAGGTTAGGTAAGTTCTTCTTTCTATGTTTGTTCAAAAGAATTTTGCTTTTTTAATGTGGTCAAAGGTTTTTTGAATTTCTTTTTTTTTTTTTGCTTTTCCTGGTGATTTTTGTCAATTAAGCTTGATTTTGGATGTGATTGGATGATCTTTATCATATGCTGTGGGAGAATGTTAAATGAGACTGTTGGTTGTGGTATTTTAAATTCAAAGTTTCACGTTTTGTTTTTGTTTAATTGATTTGTTTGTTTGTTTTTCTTTGTAGGTGTTTGGTCTGTACGATCTTGGAGGAAAGGTAGCTGATGCATTGGAATCAAGGGAGGGAATTGAGAAATCTATTAAAAGAGGGGGAGAGACAGGGAGGGAACCTTAGAGCTTCATCCAGAAAAATAATCTTTTCTTTTCTTTTTTTGTCTTTTATGTGAATAATTCGGATTGTTGGTTTTATACTGGGTAATGCCTGAGATTGTTGTCATTTGATATTCAATTGCCTAATTGATTTATGGAATTAGAAGCACCTTCATCTTTGATTTTACCTAAAAGGGATTCTTTGAAATGCTGTAATTGCGGGTGTAGATGTTCTTTGGCAATTCGCACCTCCTCTGGATCTTGGCTTCGGTCCGTTAAACGGAAGTATGATGAGTATGAGGGAGGCAACTGGTTTTTTGTCTCCGGACTTGAGCAGTTCTCAAACCCACGAGTGCAGATTGAGAATGAATGTGTTGCTTTACGGGAGATGGTTAGCAGCCAACAGCAGACAATACAGGACTTGTCTAGTGAATTGGAAGAGGAGAGGAATGCCTCTTGCTCAGCCGCAAATGAGGCAATGTCCATGATACTAAGATTACAGAGGGAGAAGGCCGAGATCCAAATGGAGGCCAGACAATTCAAGCGCTTTGCAGAGGAGAAGACTGCACATGACCAGCAAGAGCGTCTAGCTTTAGAAGATCTATTGTATAAGAGAGAGCAAACCATTCAGTCACTTACCTGTGAGGTGCAAGCTTATAAGCACAGGATGATGAGTTTTGGGCTTACTGAGGCTGAGGTTGAGCTGGAGCTTGAAAGGGTGGAAAGATTTGCATTCAGCTGCAATCCAAGCAGTTCAGAGAATTTAGATCCTCAATTTGAATTTCCAGAATGTTACTATCCACCCCTGAAGTGCAATGTAAATGAGAACCAGGCTCCTTTGGAGAATGATGATGAGGAGGAGGATGTTGTTGATGTTGATAAATATGCATTTGGGGAGACTCCTCGGGACCGTTTGAGGAATTTGGAATACAGAATTCATCAAATGGAGAAAAGTCCTCGCAGCAGTCAAATGGATAAGAATGTCCTTGAAAAGGTTATTGTTGGCTACTCTCCTAGGAGGCCAAGGCATAGCAGGCGGTTTTCCACAGATAGTCTGAGTTCATTCCCAGGGATGCCTAGAGAAGGGTTTCCACATTTTCCGACCGAGTCTCCTAAGTTCAAGTTTGAGAATAGCTTTAAGAAAGTGGATTGTGTTTTGCAGCAAGAAGACAACTCAAGTCTGAGAAACATGGAAAATGCATCAGAATTTGGAGATGATACAAGCGACAGAATTTATACCATTGATTCTGTGCATAATGGGGCACCATATACTGGTGTTACAGAATCAAAATCTGTGGTTGGGATGCATGAAGATTTTGTTTCCACTCCTACAGAGACATTAAGTCGGCCTGATTTTACTGATCCAGATATCAAAAAACTCTACATGAGGCTTCAAGCACTTGAGGCTGACAGAGAATCTTTGAGACAGGCAATTATTTCAATGCGAACTGACAAAGCACAGTTAGTATTGTTGAAAGAGATTGCCCAACATTTGTACAAGGATATGACACCTCAAAGACAAATGGCTGTAATGAAGCCATCTATTGTTGGAAGTTTTTCATTGATGTCGCTTTTCAAGGTAAATGTGTTGTGCATATAATTTATTTTTCTTTATTACACATAGCATTTGTTTGTATTAGTTCTTGTGGTGGCTGAAGTGAACTTTATTGAACTGACAAAATTTAATGCTCATCATTTTATTAGGGTATTGTGTATCCATCAGTAAATTTTTTTTTTCTGAGAATTATGAACATAGGATAGCTTTGTTTTGCAGTCTAACTTCCACTCTTCATAAGCTATTCAGGTTGAATCCATATAAAAGATGGGACTGAGGTCGAGTAATGCTGATACAGTAACCTATGAGTTTCGGTTAAATGAGCTGCTGTGGTTACTGCCTATTGCCATTTAATAATGTTGCAATTATCGGCTTTGGAATTTCAGAAGTAGATGTTTACTTGTGGATTCTCTATCTTCACTTGTTAAATGTATCAAAACTTAAGTTTTTCTTGTCTCAAATGGTGAGGGTCCTGATACGATGTACTATTCTATTTTCTGTTATGTTTTGCTATGTCTTTGATTGGTCAGAAATGCTATTCTGTTTGCCACCTCAGTGGAAAAATCTTAAATGAGCACACACAAACTTCAGAGTATTGTAGTGAGTTACTATCAATCTAATTTTGAACATCCTGCTGGGTTCTTTTTCTGTTGCGCTTTGAATTGAAACTTTCTTATTTTGTCTTCGTTTCATATTGTTCAGTGGATCATGTCCCTCGTCTTTTGGAGAAAGAAAGCTCGTCGAAGCAAGTAAGTTGATTCATATGCTCATATACTTTATGATGTGTTAAGCAAATCTAATATTCAGGCCAAAAGAAGGGAAAATATACATAAGCTAACTCCCGAGAAAAATTCAAATCTTAAAAAAGGAAATTTCTCCAGTTTTCAAATCAGTAAAGAAATTTGTGGCAACTAGCAGTTGTCTTGTGCTATTAAAAGTTTAGAGAGAGAGATGGAGATTTTTAAAGTAATAAGCTTTTGTTGAGAAATGTCTCTTTAAGACTTGCCGAATTTGTGGTCTTCAATAATATGATGGTGGTATCTTGGGTTGATTGATTAATGAGTGTAGTTTAATCTCACCTGATTTTGGTGATGGCAGGTATTTATACAGCTTTTCGCCTGCCAACATCGGTTTGCTAATGCTTTTAGAAAATGGTCCCCGCACACGACAGTGGAGATGTATTACAAGGACGCAAGTATGAAGTTGTTAATCAATATGTGGTACCATTCAAAGTGAAACGCTCATATGATGTGGCGGATTTATCAAAAGCATGCGGATTTTAGTCATGTTGTTGACATAAGATTTTATCCCTTTCTGCATTCCATACTGGTGCTGGTTTGGGTGATTTGATCTCGTTCTCCCTGGATGGGTATGCAATTGAGCATGTTTTGCACATGTAGTTTGTTGGAATGTAGCTCGAGGTACATATCTTTTGGTGCTCCTCTTCTGTATATCTAACGTTCGTTTATGATTGCTGTTACAATTAATCCTCAAATTCTTTTCTCAATCACGTGTATACTGCTTCCAAATTGATGTTCCAAATAAACTACCTGCGTATATTTCTGCAGCAGTTATTGACCGACAATTATATGGATAATCTTAACGACTTTCGTTTCATGGATGCCATTGCCATTTCACTTTTTATCCACCACGAGAAAAATATAACTGGGTGGACAGGACAGTCACTGTATCGGTCCAAGTTCCAATGGTTTGAATTTCATACCGTACCGGCCGTTCTGGCCGGAAATCGGTACCAGTACGGGTATAGTCGGTACCGGTGAAAAATACCGGTCGGTACTAGCCAATTTTGTTGGTACCGGCCGGTATTCAAAATATCGGTCAAATATCGGTCGGTACTGAAAATTTTAAAAAATTGAAGGACTTTTTTGCAAAATTTTCAAAATTTCCCTCCCTCCCTCTTACCTCTCCTTTTCCCCCTTTTTTCAAAGTTTTTAAAATAATAATAAATATTATATTCTTAATAATAATTATAAATTAAATAAAACTTAAAAATAAATTATTTTTATTTTTATTACTAATAAATTATTTTTATTTTTAATACTACTAAATTATTTTTATTTAAATTTATTTTAATATTTTATATATTATTTATTAATAAAGTATTAATAAAAATATTTACTTTTTAAAATAAATAATTTAAAAATTAGTGTTTATAAAATAATATTTATTTTTATATATTTTTAATTATTAAATCAAAATTGATTTGAAATATATATGTTTAAAAAATATATTCTAAATTTAAAAATTAGTTTTCTTTCAATTTATATTTTAAAATTAAAATAATATTTACTTGAATTAATCACAAGTCAAACTTTAGCAAAATTGTGGACAGATAGTTTAACCAAGATTAGACTCTAAACATCCACAAAAACTTGTGAATAGATGTTCAAGCTGTTTAATCAATAAAAAAGGAATTAGATTCTTTTTCTCTTTTTTTCAGGAAGTATTATAGGAGGGTTCTAATTATAGGAAAACACCTTTAAGTCATTCACACTCAGATTAATTCTCGTTATAATCAGTAGGTTCTTTGTAAAAAGTAAAGCTCTGGTCTCAATTTTTAAACAGCTACATATATAAAAACGGTTTAAACCTGCGGCCTCGCTTAAACCAAAAAAGAACTTTACCAAGTCCCTGGACCCTAGAGTTAAAAAGGAATTAGATTCTAAACCTCGGGAGAAACTATAACGAATGTATGTATGGTGCTGTGGAGTAGTCAAAAAGCTAACATGCCTCCAAACAAAGGAAAGCCATGAGGTAAAGGTAAAGAATCTCAACGCAGCTTCAAAGCAATATTACGATTTGATCAAATGTCATTTTGTTTTGCCAACAATAGAAAGTTTTCTCGGTTAAAGAACTTCAACATAGCTTTCAAAACAATATTACAGCCTCATCAAACAGACCTTAGATGGAGAACACCACATCAAAGACAGAGGTGGTGAGACCGCTTTTCCTGAAAGCTGGAATACCGCTAGTGCTGTCTGTGGCTGCTTTTGTATCTGCAAAAATCATCTCAAGAAGATATATAAGGTACAAACCTCCTACATTTAAAACCAAGGTAAGTGCCACTGAAACTATTGATTCAAATGAAGTTTCCAATAATGAATCAATCCAAACTAGTCTCAACTGTGCATCATCGCCCATTGAAGATCTTGGAGAGCACATGATCACCGGCTATCAGTCCACTATTCATATAGAAAGTTCAGATGTTGCTGATGATGTTACAATTAAAGATGACGTATTGAATCTGAGAGAAATGTTTGAGGAACTTCAGAATCGAGAATTGGAACTAGAAAAGCAGTTCCTTTGCTATTACTCCATAAAAGAGCAAGAATCTGCGCTTATTGAGCTCAAGAACAAGTTACTGATGGAGATAGCTAAAGTGGACTTCTTGGAGAGGGAGCTTTCTTCAATGGAAGCTGAGAGACAAAGATTTGAGAATTTGGTGGTGGAGCATCTGAAAGTTCTTGAAAACCTTGAATTTGCGAAGGAGGAAAATGGATCGCTTGTAAGAAAAGTTAAGAGGCTCTCAAGGAAAACAAAACGGCAATTATATCTAATAAGAGAAAAGAATTCTAAGATTGAGGCCACAGAAGCAGAAATGTTGATGTGTCGTGATGTGCTAGAGGCAAGGAATAATGAAATCAAGAATCTAGAGGATGGAGTTAGAAAGATGCAGGCAATCGTAAGTCAACTACAGGAGGAAAGACTTCAACATTTGTTAACTAATCAAAGCTCAGAAGAAAGTTCATCAACTTCAACGGTCCAAACTTTCTTCACAAAAGTTTTGTGGGAGTCATTTTGTCAAGTTTTCTCGACTATCATAGCTTATTTATGCCATTGAATCTTCTCAAATTTGCAGATTGGAGAACTCATGACAAAGGAAGATTACAATCATCTTAAAGCCGAGCTAGAACAACTCCAGAGGGATCGAGTTGCTAAAATTACAGAACTCAGCTACTTGAGATGGACAAATGCTTGCTTAAGACATGAATTGATGAGAAATCGTGAGCAGAAACAACAAATTGAAGAGCACATCAACCATCTGGAGTTAGAACTTGAACAAAGTAGAGAAATTGAAGATTGTGAACGCCAGCTATCCAGTTCAGTTTCTGACCAGAGCCAAATTGTATCATGCTCAGGGGTGGCAACCAACGAGTCACATTCAAGGAGGAAGAAATTGCTCCAAAAGCTTACAAAGTGGGTGGATGGAAGTGACATTGTGAAACACAAATTGAATGAAAAAGGAAAACACGACAACTTTTGTTTTGGGAGGCTTTCTGTTTCAGAAGATCAACTACTAACTCATGAAGGAAGATCTTGTTCTAGTGCATAAACCTAAACTCCTATAATTGTATAAACAAGAATAATAACCGAGTCCATACATGACTCGTACGATGTACTTAACATTCAGTTATCCTGAAATAACAACTGCTATTAAATCATATGACCCTGTTTCTGGAGGAATTACCTTACAACTGCTATTAAATAGTATGACACTGTTTCTGGAGGACTTACCTTATAGAGGTACAAGGAATTAGCATGAGTATCCTTATCTACACAACACAACTAACTACAGCTAAATTCTGTTGGGAAATGGAAGTTTAAGCATTCTCGATCATTCAATGTTTAAACAAAGTTTATCCTGAGTAATCATTTTTAAAGCTTATGATGAGTAAGTATGGTCTGTGCCTTTGGTGGGTCCAAAAGCTCGTTAAAGTTGACCCTATGACAAGCTGTTTTATGATTTGGGACACTTGATTTGTGGATGGTATTGTTAACGTTATCTTCTCTCCCTCCGCATTCTCAGATCTTTTAAAATGGAGAAACTAACTAGTCTTTGCTGCTACTTAACTGTCCCTCCTCTTACCAGACCAAATGGAGCTAACCCTTTTCCCTTATTATCAAAACAACACACCTGTCCTCTACAATTCTCACCCATCCCTAACCATCCCAGGTAGTTTTTCTCTATCTTTGTCTCTTGTGCATATAACTCTTTTTAGAATGATGAATTTTACTCTGAACTTTGCTTCAGCAGGTAGGAGGCCGTCCACTAAGAATTCAAGACCCTTGTCATATCGCTGTTCTTTGTCTTCATCAAATGATGTTCCTAAACAAATCATCTCAGTCTCTGCTCAGAATGAGAATAGGAGGGAACTCATCGCTGCTCTTCTCATAACAGGTGTTACTTTATGACCTATATTGGTCTGTGCCTATATCACAATTTAATGAAGCAATTGTGTTCGTACACTCCAAATAGACCATTACCTATCGCAATTTATTTCGTGATTGTTTGCTCTACATCTTTGTTCAGTTCTGAATTCCTCCCTATTTTTTGTTATGGCTCAGCTGCTGGGTATTGTGCATGCAATGTGGCTGAGGCTGTAAGCACAAGTAGGAGAGCTGTAAGTTTTTTCTTAATTACATATAGTGGCTGGTAGATGCTTTAGGATTTGTGATTCTTTCCAAAAATTCAATTGGCAAAATTATTTTGTTTTCTGCAGCTTAGAAGTGCAAAGATACCAGAGAGTGAATTCACAATCCTACCAAATGGTCTGAAGTTAGTAATCAAAGTTCATATGTGCCCGACTTTCTTTTTTTCAAAGATTATATCTGTATATGTATGTATATATATATATATTCAAACAGTTTCTGCAGAAAATTATGGCAAAAGTTCCACTCTTCATGTGGATCATAAAGTGAAGCATGAAGCATGTGGATGACGTTTTATACACATGAAATTTGTTTAGTTCTGATCGGTTGTTATGCTCTTCAGGTACTATGACTTGAAGGTTGGAGGAGGGATCAAGGCCGTGAAGGGATCAAGGGTTGCAGTATGGTGATAGTCCAGTTAAATTTCAATTTTGACTTCACAACCTTCAAATAAATCATAACTAATTTATGACATGTTGATAAATATCTGCAATCTGGATTCCGAGTGCTAATAGCTTTTATTAACACTTTTTGTAACTTTAACATTAACACGTTATATATGGCATCCAGTAAAACACTTATATTAGTTAAACTTCAGGGGATAGATAGATGCTGCATGGAGCCATTATTTCGTTTACCATATTTCACCAAAATTTGTCTACTCAAGCTGATTAAGAATGCAAGAAAAAAGCGTCAAATTTCAATACCAATAGTATGCTTCACGATCAAAATGTTAACAAGGCCATTTTACTTTTATTAAGTTCTGTTCATGTTTTTGCATTATCCAAATGTAGCTGATCCAGTTATTCTCTTTTTAGGTTCATTATGTTGCCAAATGGAAAGGAATCACGTTTATGACTAGCAGACAAGGACTTGGTGTTGGAGGTGGAACGGTAAGTCTTAAATACTGCACTTTCTGACATTTCTGTAGCGTATGAATTGGACAGATGATGTGCTTATCGCATTTTGGCTTCCAATATTTCTGTTTCAACTTCTGTTAATCGTTTTGAGCTGCTACAGCCCTATGGTTTTGACGTGGGTCAATCTGAGAGGGGAACTGTCCTCAAAGGTTTAGACCTTGGCGTTGAAGGCATGCGTGTGGGAGGCCAGGTGATGCCTGTTCCTGTTACTGACATTTTTCTGAATTTTGTGCAGAGCTTAAATAGCATCTTTTGTATCAACTAAAAGGCAATGGTAATGCTTTAGTTAATCTGAACTTATTTAATTTTCTTGCAGCGTTTGCTAATTGTTCCTCCTGAACTTGCATACGGAAGTAAAGGAGTCCAAGAAATTCCTCCAAATGCAACAATAGAAGTGAGATGTCTGCCGTCTCTCTGTTTCTTTAATTTCTTTTAGAAATTTGATTTGTAAAGGTTGAGTATCTATTTCAAGTCCATTCAGAAATCCCGCGAAAGGTTGGATAAATTATCAAACTAAACACTGATTCATGGAAAAAACCATGAGTAAGAGAAGGGAAATGTGAAAAAACTTACTCTTTTGCTTGTGCTAAATACGAAAGAAAGGACATGTTTACTATTTAGCTAACTGATCATCTCTTTTCTTCTATGCAAAATGGTTTAACTAGGAGAAAGTAAATGTATTCCTGATCAAGATAAACTGTTTACCTTCATGTTGAGCCCTGTATCCATCTCCTATTCTCAGTTTCCTTTGTTACTATCAAGATTTCACAATATTCTACATCAAGTTTTTGGTTCAATAAACTGATATATTTGGTTAGCAAAGACATTTACTGTAATGTCTCTTGAATCTGCAGTTGGACGTTGAATTGCTAGCAATCAAACAAAGCCCATTTGGGTAAGTGGGACAGCAGAATTTAGATTTCATAACCAATTCATCTTAATTTTAGCAATTGCATCTATCGAATTATGTTTTCTTGGCCTTCACTACAATTTACTACTTTGATGTGCAGGACTCCTGCAAAAATTGTCGAAGGTTAAAGCAATCAACAGTCATTATCTTGGTTACCATCTCCTAATTTGGATGAACCAAGTTGCAGCCGAGATTAAACCGCTGAAACAGATGGCTGCTCCAACTTCCATTGCAAAGTGAGACCAGCTCGCTTTAGTCTTTGACTTGAAAGAGCCAAATAGTCTGAAGATATATTATTCATAACTGCATATGTTAAAACATGTTTGCATACCTTCTCAATCATGTTTGCTGCAAGTCAGCTTCATTCCAACTTTCATTCAATTTCTTGATCTGTAGCTTCATACCCATTTCATTGCAATGCAATAGAAAACCCACATCCCGATGTCTACCCACGTCTGTAATCGAACATCTGTTTTCCTAAAGATGGAAGTTTACACATATGATATAGATCCATAATTTGTATTCTAGTTGTCTCAGAATATTTTTAGAATGTGTATATGCTTCCTCACTACTTTCTTCTCTTCTAAAAAAGGGAAAAGGAAAATTTATATTCTACTCATCTCAAATCTGTCGAGGACAGATATTGCTTTACTTTTTGATCAGTTTCTTCTAAACAAGACGGGATAAAAAAGGGCAAACCATTATTAAACTGTAGCAAAAAATATAATGTGTTCACATTGGCACAAGAAAATCAAAGTGGACAAATAAGCTTGGTCTTATAGGAAAGACAGAGCTAACAAGTAAGTGGTTACTTATGAGAATGTCTAACCCTTTTTTTATTTCTCTGCATAAGTTGCAAAAGAGAGAATGCATGCAAGAACTCCTCCTTCCCACACTTAAGGCTCTTTCAAAAATGTTGAGTTCTCCCTCATATTCTTATTTCTTTGAGCCACCATTCACAAGGCTTGGGATTTGGGGTGTGAATTAGAGTGGGTAACTCTGGTAGCTACTCACAACATCGAAAAAGGTCAAATTCGAGCTACTTGGAGCCATTAGAGCACAAGGTGAACTTGTAAAGCAAGCACAAGAGAAAAAGACTTGTCAAGTTTGAGAGGTAAGGTCTCACCACACCTTCCAACATTTGTAT
>JANIJF010000005.1:71392322-71404021 GCA_024520955.1 Erythroxylum bequaertii
AAAATGTCTATGTATAGTATACATACATATATACACACACTTACCCTGCGTTTGGTTACCGTCCTCGTGGGTGAGGACGGTGGACAGAGACACAAAAGTTCTATCCCTCATGTCGTTTGCTTGTTGTCTTCACTTATTTTCGTTCCGCTTTCAGAGGACGAAGATAAAAATTTTTGTTCATTCCAAAACTGAGGTACAGAAATTCTTGTCCGAAAGACAAGAACAAAACGCATAACGAAATTACACAAACACCCTCAGTAATCTACTGAAAACCTACCAAATTCATTCTCATCTCTCTCGCGCTTCTTCCCTCTGGTTCATCTCTGCAGTCATTAACCGTTGAAACGTGTAGGGCGCATTCGTCAGCTCGAAGGACATCACCAAGAACTCGTAATATCCCTCATACATTTTGAACGTCATCTTTAGAATATCTTCTGGTTGCATTCAGATTTTGTGGTAACCTGAACGTAGATCCAGCTTAGAGAACCAACTGGCTCTGTGCAGCTCATCCAACAATTCTCCAATAAGGGGTACTAGAAATTTGTCTTTCACCGTATACATGTTCAACTCCCGATAGTCTACGCACATCCTTCTTCTTGACAAGAACTATTGGTGATATATACGGACCGTAGCTGTGGCAAATGAGTCCCTACTTTATGAGTACCGCGCGCATTTGTACACGTTACTTCACGCTTCGGTGACGCTTCCTTCCGTTTCGCTATTATCAAATGGAGGTCCGGTTAGAAGTTACAAAATTAAATTTTGATGTTTTAGATATTTGGTTTTAATTGGGGTCTAAAATTTAAAAGACTAATCTTTCCTAAGATTTAAAAAACTCAATTGGTTAAGCGCATTAAATCGTAACAAATCTTAAAGAGTTCAATTTTTTTGTTTTATTTTTTTACTTTCTGATTTGATTTATTGCTAAAAAATATTAATATATTAATTAATTAGTCAATATTTGTAAATTAATAAATTCTTATTAATTAAAATTAATTAATTAATACTTATTTAACAATCTTTTTTAATTAAATTTCAAATTTTTGACATATTATTTTAAAATATTTTAAATTCTTTAATTTTATTTAATTCTGAAATATTTTATTACGACCTAATTAAATTTTTTAAACATTAAACTTCTTATTTTAATTCAAAACATTGATCTTTACCATTAGAATAACCTATTTTCATATAATTAATTAAAATGACTTTTATTTTCACCAATAAATGTTAAACTTAAAAATTAAAGCAACATTATTTTAAAATGTCAAATTTGTAAAGCCAATTGTATGTAGTCATGCCTAAATCATACAATTAAATCACAGCATCTTGTTTAACATAAGTTAATAAAAGAGAAAAAAAAAAAAACCGTATGAACTAAAATTTTCATCCATCCAACAACAAAATATGCCTAATTTCTTCATTAGCCTTCTCACTGGATATGCATCCTAACCTTCTTCTGCAGACCTCTTCTGGCTCTGCGTTACCATCATCCAATTCATCAGGCAATTGCTTTCTTGCTTTGGAGAAATCAAATTTGCTTATTCGCATACTCTACACGGATATTCCTGCCATCCAACAACTAGAAAGCACCAGAAAGTGAATGAATTAACGAATACCTCTTTTATCTTAGAACAAAGAAAACACATAGGAGTCCTAATCGTTAAGAAAATAAGTCTTTACCTGACCATCCATTGCTTTTAAAGCTCTGCTTGCTGCATCTTCAGAGACGAATTGCACAAACCCATATCTTTTTGATTTCCCACTCACGGTATCACACATAACTTTAACTGCCAAAATAAACCATGTAATTTGTATGACTTTATGGGTGGACGAAAGGGGAAGGGAAATTCCCAAAGAACAGAGCATTACCTTCAATTATCTCACCATGCAATCCGAAAACATCCTTTAAAACGGTCTCGTTAGTATCATAAGAAAGCCCTGCAACTTGAAACACATGTTCATTCCCTGAGTTTGATGCAAAATGTTTAGGAAAGTAACTAATGCTTAACCTTCCTTCCTTCCTTTCTTAGCAACTTTGACAACAATTATGAAACTGAACATCCAGAAGTCAATTATTCATATAAACAAAAAGGGGAAAAATAGGCACCTCCAACGAATAATTTGGTACAGAGGTGACGAATTGGTAATCGGGTAGCAGAAGGAAGTCGAGGAGAGAGACTAAAACAACTATATAAATACTGCCTGCCTCGCCCTAGCCAAATCATGAATCATCAAAAACCTTCAATGTGGAAAACAATGAAGGGTTAATAAGGAGCGGCGTTAGCGTTACCGCTTGCTCGCCTTCTACTATAAAACCCGGTAATCCCTAACCCTTTTTTTTTTTTTATATTCTCGCGTTTTTGGGGATGGTCAGTTTTTCTTTCGAAATGACGGGGGGGTTATCGCTGCGTCTTCAACTTAGCGGTTACAACTTACAAGAGAGAGGGGTAAAAATGGCAAGGAGAGATTGACTTCTGATTGCTGATGTTAGGTCTTAGTTTACTTTTTTACCGATGCTTTAAAAATTAGATTGGGATTTAATCGAAGAAACAACAAGTTAAAGAATTATTGGTTAAATCGAAATTAAATCGGTAATTAATAAATATATAAATTTTTATTTTATATATTATATATAAAAGATAATTTTAAACATATTATTTAATTCATACTTTAAAATATACTAGTTTTTTTAAAGTTCATCAATACAATACAAAATAAGATAACAAAACTCACGAATCATATTTTATCAAAAAGATTTAAAAAACGATCACTAATTATAATATTTATTCAAGTTGAAATTATCAAAATCAAAATATTTTAAATGAACTGGTTGATTCTTTTTCACCGATTCAAAAATTTTTACCGCTCTGACAATAAAATAAACGGATCAATCACTCACAAAAAATAAAAGCTAAACCGAACCGTTTTATACTCCAAGTCACCGATTCTCCGATCCGACAGGCCAATTCGATCGGATTTTCAAAACACTGCTTTTTACTCAAAAACTGGCCAGAGGCAATTCACAGACCCATTTGTCTTTTTTAATTTGAGAGAAGTAAAATATGTTTCATTTTTTTGACTTGTTTAAAATAAGCGTGTAAGACCAAAATCAGTGCTCAACACGTGCAGCTCATGCAACTTATGTTTCATTTTTTACTATAGATATATATATAGAATAGCAGCAATTTGAGAAACAGTAATTCTATATTAGACGGGGATGGGGTTGGGGTACAAATACAAAACCGACATAACACATGAATACAACGATACTTTACAATTAAGGCAGGCACTGCAGATGGACGATACTTCCTTTACAACAAAAATTGCTGAATAGGATCAAAATGCTCCAATCACCACCAATTACAGGCAAAGAACAATTACTCACTGGACAACTAGCTATAGGAGCATCATGAACAAAGAATGAACTTTAAGCCTGAAATTCAATTACAAAATTTGGAGCTTTATTAACACTAGTATGTGCATTAAGAGAACCATAATGCGCAGAGGTAGCATCTTCAAGAGCATTTCTCTTGATGAGTTGCTTGTACTCAATTGTCCAGCATTGATGAAGTCCTTACTAGAAGTTACAGAGACATTTACAGCCAAGGAACCTGGGACAACACAAATCAACAGGGAAAATGTTACCATGGATAGAGGAGATGAAGTATTCAACTAAAAAAACTCATTCATAATAAAACTTACAGTCATAGTTGGTCCATCCAATCCTTTGATGAGCCAGGTCATATACAAATATCTTGTCTTTCAGCACAAGATCTGCAAATTGAAGAATGACAAGATGATCAAAGCCATAAAACTAAAAGGTCGAGAGCCAAAAAAATAAAAGCAGTCATAACATAATTCTGTTAAAGCTACGAGATTTCCGTCACATCAAGATTACTCTTTTGATTTGATAGCAACATAAAGAAGAATGTTCACAAGAACATGATCCCAACTCAAGTAGTCATTTTAAATGCATGAGAGGCTCAGCCAGTCCATGTAATTCTTCTGATATTTACCATGAAAAGACTGAAACCATTTTTCTTTTCCTTTTTCTTTTTCTTTTTCTTTCTTGGAGTGGTGCCTAGGGGTGGTGAGGGGAGGTTTTGGCAGGGTGTGGGGATATTGTTGAACAGGGAGAAGAGGTTTTGGAGCGGACAACAATGCCCTACTAACAATGCATATCACACATGACTCACTGACAAACAGATTGGTCTTCTCCTAGCCACACTTTCAACCTAGCTGGTCAATGAAAAAGAATCTGGCTCTAGTTCAGACTAACCTCCTAATATTGTCACTCCATTTTGAGCTTTCTGGAAACCAACGCACCACATTGCAGCACCATCCTGCTAAAATAAAATAGGTTCTATCAAATTTCATGCAATGCCATTGAGATGCTTAAAACAAAATAAAATGATTGTCCAAAGGTGAATCAAAGGAAGTTACATAGAAACCATAATGTGTCAAGTATTCCTCAGGCTTTAACACCATGGAAGCATCACCAGCAAAATTAAGGCTGACTGAAGGAAATATCGTGGAGATGCTGATATGAAAGAGATAACTGCTGCTAAACTCACAAGAACCGAAAAAGGAAAACACAAAAAAGAAACAATACAAAGTACAGCAGAAAATACAATTTGTATTGTGGCAAGCATATCAGACAAAACATTAACTAGAAACAAAGTAAAAGAATGAACCTGGATGAGACTTGATAGCATTGGTTTCCTTTGTATATAATGGGAGTTGCAGATTGTGAGACGGCAGATGTTATCTAAACATTCAGTAAGCAAGTCAACTTCATAGCAAAAGAAAGCAGCTCAAGATAAATCATTTCAATAAATCCAATTCATGAAGTATACATCATGTTAAATCACCATCAAGCTGCTTGGGATTAGCAATTTCTTCACTTAACAGGGAGAACCTATAAGCCCCTTTATCTCGATTAATCTCTTCAGCTCCCAAGATCCCTTTCCAAAATAGTGTCTTTCTAATGCTAACAAACTTCTATACAAATGAATACCTGACTCTTCATCACACGTAATAACCTCTCTGACTATACTTGTTTCACCAAAGGATCTAAAGATTACCCCAAGTTCTACTCTTTTAATGCCATCTTTACATAAGAAATCAATAAAAAAACTAATATATTTTGACACTTTACTCTGTTTAACAATTTTGTGATGATCATCTTAAGCAAGGAGTTAAACTAGGATAGGATTTATAACAAACTAGGCTATTGACCTTTGATTGTACAGAATGAGATCTAGTTAGCCTATGACGCATTCTATTAGAGAGTCTTCACATACCGAAAGTAAGTTGTTCATGTTCTCTAGAACTCATAGATGCAATAGTAAGTGGCTTTTGGAGAGAAATGTGTAATTGTCTCTTCTACTTAATCTAAACTTTGACTGGAACAATTACTTACAGCACTGACAAAAGGATCAAAAGCTTCGTGGACAAGGTATGCCAAAGTTGTGCCTGTGTCAATGATAGTTCCTTGATTATTCGATGTTGCAAATGCCGCAGGATCAATGGGCAGCAGTTGACCATTAACAGCAATGCTCTGGAGATATAAATTATAGTGGGGCCTGAAAATTTAGGATGAAACAGTTAGTCTAGACACACTTTTCCAGTTGCAACTTAAGTTAGCACAAAAACAAAAATAAAGGAGGATAAGATCCTACTTAAATGCAGAGCGGGGGCAAAGTTAGGAACTAAGATATATTTGAGAGGTTCTCCTCTATCCTCATGCAGAAGGAAAACATATCTAGATGGACAATATGACCTAGTAGGTGATAGATCCCCATCAAGAGTGTTACTTGAATGTAGCCAGGGAAATTCAAAAGGACAGTCAATTTAGACATAATGAACTGTTCTTTTAAATTTTCCTGTCCACATTCAAGCAACACTCTTGGTGGGGATCTATCACCTATTAGGTCATCTATATATATATAACCCTAAGGTGCAAGTACTAGCTCAGGCTGTCCCGGATAAACATCAAGTCATACAAATCAGATATGAGTTCCAGAATGAGGATTATGAAATGCAAGATCTGGGTCAAAGAGGTGAAGAGAGTATTGAAGGTGCAGTGTTAATATTGCTGGAGGTTCATAAGAAATCAGTAGAACATACTGTGATGGGACAAGTGGAGTATACACAATGCCTGGCTCCAAAATCTCGCCAAGAACCAAAATACCACCTCCATTGCCCTCTCCTCGCAAGCAATGAGAGAATACTCTGGGTGTTATCCCTCGAGATGACAATTGTGATATGACTGACAGCTCTCCTTGACCAAATCCAAAAATTCCATCAATTGCTTTATCCGTCTTTGTTAAGTCCCCAGACTGGTAGGTGCTACACCTGTTTCCAGAACCATCAGTACAGAGATAATTTACTAAAAAAAATTGTTGTAGGATCAAAGAGAAAATAAGACAAGAAACAGAAGGCATAGTACAAACGACAATCTTTACGAGTTTGATGCTTCTGTTACACCTCATTTCTATTATGATTTAGAAATTACCTACCCAAATACAACAAGGGCTGAGGAGTTGGCAGTTAATGACTCTCCCAAAATAGCATCAAAACTGAATATATCAGACACATAATATCCCAATGTTCCACTTCCATCTCCGTATTGAAATGAGTAGATGCATTGATTACTCTGCGAAGTGCACTGAGTTGCTGTCGTCTGAGCAGCAGATGTGCAAAATTTGTCTGAACATGGGACTAGTCCAGCAGTTGATGAACTGGTAGTATCAAAATAATTGAGCTGGACCTACAAAATATAGAATAAGCATGAAATCAATTTCTAAGTTCAAAAAAACTATTTTGACTTTTAAGGCTAAGTACGGAGAGAAAACGGTTTACTCCAAGGCCACTGGATTGCGGGCAATTACTGCAGGAACTGCAGGTAACCCACAAGACATCGCTTCCGGTATCAATCTGCAAGTTGAATTCTCTAGGAGGAGATCCCAGTTTCACTTTTGTGAAATATAGCCTAAACAAAAACAAGAGATAGAAAATTAAAGAATATAGTCAAATTCAATGCCCCAAATTCTGCTATAAAGAAACCAGCATTTTGTAATCTTATCCAAAGTAAAGTATAATAAGTGGAAAACAGAAGGAACCAAGTATATTACAAGGGTGTTGAAGATCCACCGACCCTGATAGAAAAGAACACCCGAAAAAATAACAGCAAAAACAGAATGAGTCAATAATTATATTGTCATATGGCATAACACACACAGGAAATAAACAATTCAAATTTTATCACAAGCGAGAATACAAACTATATGTTGTTTCATTTGCAACTATGTAAAACAGAAGATGAAAAGGAAAAAGAAAGCAAACAAAATATCACTTTTCGGTTTTTCATCCTTTCCACTGCTCTAGCAGAAAGTATCCAAAAATTGGACTCCGGTTAACCAAGTGGTGAGTTGTGTTAAAAAATCTATAATCATTTTCTGAATGCTGGCCCAGAAAAAGAAAATGAAGGCAGAAACGTCATCAGGCTTGCCAATTCCAAATAAAACAGTCCATAAAAACCTCATACAGTAATCGATCGTGAAAATTAGGAATAAAAAAACATTTTAAAAAAAGAAAAGGAAGTGAAAGGAAAGTATAAGAACCAGAACCTAAGTAAGTATTAAACAAAAGAGTTGCAAAAGTTCCAAGAAGCAATGCAAACCCATGAAAGATCAAATTTAAACAGAAAAGAAGCTAAAAAGATTGAAAGAAATACCCAACGAGGTAGGGATCGGAGGTTCCTTGGACAGAGAAGTCGACAACACCGCCAGCAAAGCTCTGCAAGAGGCGGGCATGCCTGACTCTGTCCCAAGCTTTAAGTTGCTCCAACTCCAGACGTTGCTCCAAAGGCAAAACCCTCTGGAGAGGGAGAACAGTAGCAGAGTGAACCACTGACATGGGCGCAACTAATGCTAATGTCAAAATGAAGAGGTACCAAAGAGAGAGCATTTCTGGTGGGTTTTTCTAATTCTTGAAAGTCAGGCAGTGTTGATGCCTGGTTTGAAGCATTTGAGAGAGAAAGAGGAAGATAAAAGTGTGGTCACGAGTGGTAAGGACGCAGAAGGCGTCTACGCGAGACTGCGTGAGAGGTGGATGCTTAAAGACTCAGAGAGTTGGCTACTTCCACTGCGTGTAACAAAGTATTATGCAAACAAGTGCAAAGTCTAAAACACCCCTTACTATCAAAATCTAAAATAAAGGGTAATTTACTTCAACCCAAGGATATCCTATCTATCCTCGATCCAATTGTCCAAAGTGCACGTAAGCAAAACTAAATACATATCCTATCGTATGTAATGTAACCGCAATGTCTAAAAAGCGAAACGAAACCTTTTTACTTTAATTTTTCGTTTAAAAAATTTAATTAAATTTAGAAATTAGAAAGCTAAGTGATGGTGTGATACGGTGCGTATCGAGCTTGACCCAAAGAGTCTTTCCAACTCCTAGACCCGGAGTTATGGAAATTATTGGTCGAGTGTGAAGGCGGGTCCACCGTCCGACGTAGGTCAATTTTCGTTTTTATTAGTTTTTGCCTGGCAAAGCAACGGACGTCAACCCTCAAGTTCCACCCGACAATGAATACAGTAATTCTTGTCTCCGCCACGTTGGACCGTGTGGCCTTTTCTCTGATTAAGGCCCACAAGTAATCTTTTACTCAATGATGATTCAAGTATCTATGGAAGTGTGTACATGAAGTATTTCTACATGGGAAGCTTCGTCATTATTTTCTTAGTCTTAGTTAATTATCCTTTTTTTAATAGGCGCAAATTATGTAATATAATATATTGAGAGAATATTTTATAATTTTATAAAATTTAAAGATTATTTCATAATTATTAAAAAATATCTCGACCGTAATGTAATGAAATCAAATTCAGTACTAATTCCAATATGAAATTCGACTCTAAACTTGGCTCCATTTAAGCCGCCTTTTGGCAGTCCAACTCCAACACCAAGAGGAAAGCTACTCACTGAAGAAATGTACCTTTCATACGCAAACATAACAAGGGTTTTGAAGTTTAGTGCAGGCGTATAGCTCTGCTACTTCTCTGATGCACGAAAACATTTCCATGTTCAAACAAGCAACCAATCTCTTAGTTTTGACAATTGATTCGGATCTATCCTCTTTAATCGCATTAGTTTCCTGAAATTATGAAGAATTTAAGGTTAGTTCTACGTTTTTGAGGATATAACATGCCTCCGTTAATAGAAGGGGCGTGGTCATGCATACTTTTAGGATTGGTTTAAAGTCTTTCAAGGAACAATCCAGCTTGAAATGGAATCAATCAGCAATGATGATCATCACACCCTCCACGTTAACCCCACGTTTAATCATATTAGCTCATGCTTTGATTACCGAGAGAAATGATATGGGTGGATAGACTTCCAAGTTCAACTACCGTACTAAACAAAATTTTATGCATTGAAAAGGTAAGAGTGTAGGCCACTTCAATTGATGCAGTGTTAGTATAACACATTGTTAATAAAGAGCTGATTTGCAGATTAGATAGCGGACTTTTTCTGCTTTCTGGCAAGAAAGGAGATGTTTACATGTGAAATAAAGAGATGGCTACAGGGCCTTTTGTCTCCTCTTGCATTCTCATTTTCAGTCACATATGATCATGATCAATAATTTCAGACAGCTACTACCTTGTAAGCGTGATGTCCATAAATTTCCAAAGCCATATAATTCGCTGGGTCCGTTATACCACAAGTCAAGAAGACTTTATAGCCGACTTAACTCTCCTCTTCAGAACACTCGAGTAGATAAATACGGGAAGTCATAAGTTACGTTGTTTGATACTTCTTAAACCAAATAGACGTTGGTTTACGCCCTATAGCCAATCGCTTTGATTATAGTTTAGTGGCAAATTATTTAAAGACATTATTTATTTTGTACATATTTAGATCTATATGATAAAGTCCATGGGATAATTGTACATTACAAATGAGATTATAATTATGAGTTTCATATTGCATTTATGTATTATTCCTAAAATGTTCCTAGTCATTGTTCTATTAAGATTGAACATTAATAGAACGTAAAAAGACTAGCACACGTTTTGTTTTTCCTTATAAAGGAAGTAGTAGATTTCATAGGCTAAAGTATAGAGATATTTAAATAAACGTGTAGGTGCTTTCTAGAGAACAAGTTCACCGAACAGACTCAACATTAGAAATCCATTTGGAACATTACTTGTATGTTTATGGAATTCTCATTGTGATGATTGTATAAGTGATCTTTTGACTTGAGGTCATCAAATATGATTCGTGTTAATCATTTTATATAATTAAATAGATCTCGATTTTCGAAAAATCAAAAGTCACGAAAAATTTTCGTGGTTATTCTGCTGCAGTCGAGATCGAATCTCAACCCGATTTTCTAACAATAATATCAGAGCGAGATTGTAATTATATAATTTGATAAAATTTTTTGTTATTATTAACTGATATTTAGAATTGAATTGCAAAAGGTTTGCAATTATTGTCTAAAAAGTGTTTCAGATTAAAACCGAATAAACCTTATAGCTTTTTATAGCTTTTGATTAAGAATTTGAAAGCTGTTTAACATCTGAAACTTAAAATCTGCATCCTCGTCATCGTTTACTCTCTTGTACCTGTGGGTGTTCTGCATCACCCTCATCCTTTGTCATAAGAAAAGAGACGTGCTAGCGTGGATGAGGGAAGGCAAATCAAGCGTAAGGCTATATACGGCTTTGAGAAAAATCACAGACGTGCTAGCGTCCATGAGGGACGCAATTTGGAAAACGTTGAAAACCTTGGCAAAGGCGTGAATAAGATGACCACCATCTTTATTTGTCCCATCAATAAACAGTAGATAGGAATAAGGTTTCCAGATGCTTATATCTTTGGTTCTTCAAAATGGATTCGAGGCCAATAACTGGCGTTGCTTGCAAGAGGAAGCAACATGCTGTTGACTGGAAGATCACGACAGTTGACGGTGGCATCCTTGGAGGCTAGGGTTTTTCATTCTTTAGAAATTGAGTTTTCATAAGGATGAAAAAGAGGGGTGTTTGGCAATAGGTTTAGGAATGGGTTTGTTTGGTTACTATTTTAACTATGACTTAAACTTGAAAAGGAAAATTTTAAATTAATTATAATATATTCTTAATTTAATTAAATTCTAAATATAATTTTAAAATTGTTTTAAAATTCAAAAATCAATTCCAATGATAATTATTTTTCTTAATTTGATTAAGAGTAATAATTATATTGATTTCTAATTAATTTTAGAAAAATAGTTTTTAAAATTAGAATTAATTAGTTTCAATTAGATTGAAATTAATTAATTAAAAAAGCAGTTTTTAAAATTAGAATTAATTAGTTTCAATTAGATTGAAATTAATTAATTAAAAAAGTTGTTTATAAAATTTTGAATTAATTAATTTCAATTAGAATTAATTAATTAGAAAAGTTGTTTCTAAATTTCTGAATTAATTAGTTTCAATTAGATTGAAATTAATTAATTAGACTCCTTAAAATTAAGAAAATTTTTTTCTTAAATAATCAAGAAATATGTTTCTTAATTAAATATTTTATTTCAATTTGATTGAGATAAATTAAATTCTTAATTTCATTTGTTTAGAGAATTATTATTTTATTTATTTAGAAATTGTTTCTTTATTTATAAATAATAACTTTCTTGATTTATT
>JANIJF010000005.1:71482709-71507814 GCA_024520955.1 Erythroxylum bequaertii
ATTTGCTTTAATTTCATAATTCGACTTTAGGCTAGTTTTTAAACCAATTTCCATCGGTTCCAACAAGAGAGACGACCTGAGGTTTCAGTTTACTGCAATCTTGGAATTTAATTATTTTCACCGGTTTCCAAGGTCGATTTTCGGATGTAACGACAGAGCCGCGATCAAATTGGCGCCGTTGTCGGGGAACCAAGATATTAGTTTTCTAGGTTAGCTAGAGTCGAATATTAGAGAGCAACTGATTGTCAATCAGTTGCATCTACACTGTAGTGGTAGAATGGCATACATTTGGAGGATCTAAGACTCAGACGACGCATCAAGCTATCCACAACACAAGGTTATGCAGAAACTAGATTACAACTCAGATCTACAGCTTTGATCTCTCCCTTCTCTGGGGAAATCATATACAGAGAATTACTTAGTCAGAGGCATACCTGGGTAGTCACTGATCATTCTCGCGTCTCCTAGTCCATGGTTACAAGAAGTCTGCAGATTGGACTCTCTGAGCAACCCAATCGTCCTTTCCAGACGGCTAGCAAGGATTTTGCTTTGGGCACACCGGTATTCCTACACGCCACAATGAGGGTCAAGGATTGGATTCTAAACCCTACTCTCACTACGCGTAGCAGCTGTTTACCTGGTCATCTTCCATTTTGATGAGTTGTTCTTCCACTCTTGTTCCCCTCTCCTCCTCTGTGTTTGGACGACGCGCCAACCAATAGCCGAATTTGGGAACGTTTCCAAAGACTCGTGAAAGGTCAGGGTAGTTTTACCCTAGATGAGGGGCGACTCTCAACGACTAAGAGAATGCGCTTTTTGTAATAATTTTGCTCCTTAATTGGATAAGCCCAAACGACGTGTTTAACTTCCGGTACTTTTGTTTACACCCATGTTCAAAAAAAAAAAAAACTTCTGGTACTTTTGTCACTTAGGTCAAGCTTTGCCGCTGACTTATAGGCCACTATTCCCTTTGTATTCTTTTACCTTATTAATGAAAATTTTTTTAATTTCTAAAAAAAATATAGGCCACTATTCCCTTTGTATTCTTTTACCTTATTAATGAATTTTTTTTTAATTTCTCAAAAAAAAAAATCTATCCAGCTCATTCAATATAGCAATTCCAATGGACCCATATGGATGATCCAATTCAATAGTCCAATGAACAAAATGTTGTCATAACCCAATGAAATTAGAGTGAATTATTTTCAAGATCTACAGACAAAACAGCTGCCTAAAGTTCTCCATTTTCCGGTTGAGTAGAACAAAGAATGGCTGATTCCACTACGACGGTGCTGGAGCGCAAACCGCCGGCTGCGGAGCAGAAAAGATCATGGGGAGATGAGGTGGACGAGGACGACGAGGAGGAGAACCCCAGCGTAGGAGACGATATAACCAAATCGGAGGATAAAGTTGTCTCTGAGTTGAAAGTCGACGAGTTGAGCATAGCCGACGACAAGAAGGTTAACAAGTTCCTGGATGACCCTGAAGACTCCAATATTCAAGCTGTAAGATCTCTCTTAAAGTCTCTCTTTTTTTTGTTAATGTTGCGAATTTGAGTTGGTGAATACAGTAAGATGGCTTTATTTTCTCAGTAGTTTTTTGTTTGTACAAACTGTTTCTTCAATTGATTGAAGTACCTGATTTTTCGTACGTTTGTGCCTTGAGAGTATTATAGGGTAAACTTTGCGTTATAGAACATGAGCTAGTCTTTCTCTTTTTACTGATATGGATCCTCCGTAACTGAGATTTGGATCCAAAATCATATCTTTATATGATATATAGTCGATTTGAGTTAAAAATTTACGTCTTAAGAGGTAGTGATAAGTACTTTAGAGTTGTTCATTTAGCTATAGTGACATCATTACTTTACATACCACCAACTGTGGCGGCACTAGAGTTCCTGTTGCTTGACTTATTTTGGTTGATTTGCTACAGGTTACTACTGGGGATACTCCCTATACTTCAGCAGCCACATTTGAAGAGTTAAACCTGTCACCGGATTTGTTGAAGGGTTTATATGTGGAGATGAAATTTCAGAAGCCAAGTAAAATCCAGGCAATTAGTCTTCCCATGATCTTGAATCCTCCTTATAAAAACTTGGTAGCACAAGCTCATAATGGTTCTGGTAAAACCACTTGCTTTGTTCTGGGTATGTTGAGCCGGATTGATCCACAGTTGAAAAGAACTCAAGCTCTTTGTATTTGCCCTACAAGAGAGTTGTCAATTCAGGTTAGGTTTTCATTCTCATTTATCTCTTGCATTCAATTTTCATTATGGTTTTCCTTTCATCCATAAATATCCAAGAGGGGTTGCCTGAGAATTTGAAATAAGATTTGGGACTTATTATATGAAGCACATCATGGTAATGTTGAAGTGACCATCCAGCTTAGGTTCTCAATAGTACATTTGAATAATCATCTAAGTATGTTGAAGTGACTAACTCCAAAGAAGTGCTTATTCTGGACAGTATTTCAAACAGAGTGGCTTTCTCATCCATCCTCTCGAATAGCTATTATGCTTTCTAGTTATGAGATTGTCTGGTAGTGGCTTAGCATTTAAGTTTATCGCACTTAAGTGAAACCTTGGATTGTGCTTTGACAGTAGCAAATGCTTCTTACAGAATTTAGAAGTTCTTCAGAAAATGGGAGTGTACACCCAAATAACTACCGAATGTGCTGTGCCTATGGACAACACAAGTGGAGAAAGATCCAAGTTCCGGCCTCCCATCATTGCGCAAATAGTGATTGGCACTCCTGGTACAATTAAGAGATTAATGTCCCAGAGGAAATTGAGTGTTGGTGATATCAAGGTTCTTGTTTTTGACGAGGCTGATCACATGCTGGCCAGGGTAATTTAGCTGCAATGCTAATTTAGCTCATCACATTGTGTGATTTTGAAACTTACCTGCATTGCATATTTTAGTTGGTTGTTTTGATGTTTCTCAGCACTTAATATTTCACCTTCTTTGTTATATTTAATCACTGATATGGGGGAATTGTAGTCCAAAGAAGTTGGTAATACATACTGTTTGATGCTTTTACAGTTTTAATTGGTTATGTTTCTTTGAATTTTTTTATGCTTTGAGAATCTTTGTGTAAAGGTTAGATTAATTTTTAAGAAGTCTGAGAGATAATTTGGGGCCTTAAAGTGCTTTTTCAGCCCCATCACTCACTGACCATGTTTAACGGTACAAAGTACTAACCGGGTCTTAACATAGAGCTCCTTGGCTTTGATGCCCTGAAACTCACAGATGGAACCAATTGACTTCTTTTTCCTATGTAGTTACATATATTATTTGCCTTTTGCTTTGTAAGTGACTTAATTCTAATTGTTGGAATTTGGTAGGACCTATAAGTACTCCTGATCTAGTTGTTTAGTTAAGATTTTGAGCAGACAATCATGCTTCTTGGCAATTTTGAGCTGAAGAAAAATTTTGGGGATAAATTGTTAGGTCTACATCTATAGAACTGATATCATGTCTTATATAATCATGCTATTTAATGCTTAGGTTATTAGTTTATCAACATATGCCAAGTTGTATATTCACGTTCCAAGTGTGTTTTTATATTTTGTATTTTATCACTTGGTACATTTACCTCCCTGTTTTATCTTAATCACTCCCTTCATTGGCCACCCCTAATGCGCCTTACACTATTAAATAAAACTGAGCATACACACTCCAACAACCGTGAAATTATGTGCATGCACACAATCACTTGAAATAAAGGCGCTTTGATTGTTGACTAAACAAAGTATGGGTTATATTGGTAACTGTAATGTTACTTTAACTATCAATATGCTGAACATAACATCTTCTAGGGAACTGTCTGATGCGTGTTTCCTGAAGAAAGTAGTACACTTTTGGTTTTGAATTTCTCCATTGATTGTTGTTTTTAACCTATTTCCAAGAAATCAATCTAATGTTTTGGTTTGGTGGGATATCTAGGGCCAAAACTGGTTCCATAATTCATGTTCACTGGGCAGTCTTATGTGGCAGTAATATGATGCTGCATGTATTTAGCTCAAACTTAATGAGGAAAATCCTTTTGTTGATTAAGATAAATTGTTGCAGGATGGATTTCAAGATGACTCCCTGAGGATAATGAAGGACATTGAGAGGTCCAATACAAAGTGTCAGGTCTGTGAAGCGCTCAATATGCTGTGACATATTTCTGCATTATCATATTTTTCCCATGCAAATGATACCTTCTCGTTGAAATATTAAACCAAAACAAAAGAGGAAAAAAATAAAATTAAAAGGGAAAGGCAAGAACAGGCTTATGTTTATACTTGCATATAAAGGCAAACGGGTGCTGAGGACTACAACACTAAGTCCCTGACTTGTTTCCAGGTTCTTCTGTTTTCTGCGACTTTTGATGAGGCTGTCAAGAATTTTGTTTCAAGGACTGTGAAAGACTATAATCAACTTTTCGTGAAGAAGGAAGAACTTTCATTGGAGTCGGTAAAGCAATATAAAGTAAATTGTCCTGATGAACTTACTAAAATTTTAGTGATAAAAGATAGAATACTAGAATTCGGAGAGAACCTGGGGCAAACAATTATATTTGTTAACTCAAAACGTAGTGCCAGTATGTTGCATAAGGCACTTGTGGACTTTGGTTATGAGGTCACAACTATACATGGTGCCCTTACTCATGAAGACCGGGACAAGATAGTTAAAGAGTTCAAGGATGGATTGACACAAGTTCTCATATCTACTGATCTTCTTGCTCGAGGGTTCGACCAAAGACAGGTGCACTTTTCTATATTTCAAGATGATTTTCCTACAAGCTAGTGATTTTGGTGTTTAAACTGGCAATTCAGATATTTATGTCGTTCACTTGCAGGTTAATTTGGTGATCAATTTTGATCTACCTGTGAAGTATGAAACTCCTAATGAACCTCATTATGAAGTGTACTTGCACAGGATTGGTAGGGCTGGACGATTTGGCAGTAAAGGTATTTTTTTTTTTTGGTTCTGGTGCATTTTTGTCTACTTTTCTCAGTGTATTGAATATAAACTGGAATCTATAAATTCCATGTCTGAAGTTTTGTCTCATTTCAGCTTCCTTTTACTGGTTTGTAGTAATTGATAAACAATGTGGCATTACTACTTGCGAGTAAATTATCTGATTATGAATGTTTTGTTGGATCCTGCAGGCGCAGTTTTTAATTTCATAATGACTGATAGGGACCATATGATCATGGATAAGATTGAGAAATATTTTGGCACTCAAATAACTGAGGTAATGTTGCCATGTGCTTATTGAATGCTTATTCAATTCTTGCTTTGTGGTTCAGGATAGGTGAAACGGATCCTTTTAGATAGCTCAAACTAGATTTAACTGTTTCCTATTTAAATTACCTGGTTTAAGTTTTGTTTCTTTGAAGCGATATCCAAAAGTTCAGAGTACATATTCAGCGTTATGGTATAGGTGAAACGGATCCTTTTAGATAGTGCCCTGCGAACTAGATTTAACTGTTTCCTATTTAAATTACCTGGTTTTAGTTTTGTTTCTTTGAAGCGATATCCAAAAGTTCAGAGTACATATTCAGCGTTATGGTATAAGTTTTTTTTTCTTTTTCCCTTTCTGTGTAATGCAGGTAACTTCCTGGAGCAGTGATGAAGACTTCAAGGTTGCTCTTAAGGCAGCTGGGTTGGTCTGAAGTTAATTTAGAGCCGATTTGAGAGCCGTTAGAGAATGTTTATTTGAGTTCTTGCAACAAGCAGAACAGACTACTGGTCAATTGTGTGAAAACTGAAAGCACTCTTCTTGTTTTATCTTTACCCATTAAGAGATATAAAGGAAAGAGCTGTTTAATACTTACACGATACCCTACTGTTTATATATATACAAAACTAAATCCAAAGAAAGACAAGAAACAATGTTAGAATTGAACCTGCTCAAAATGTTCTACATTATTGTAGGACCATATCATCGAGACTGGGCAGAGGAAACCTCAAGGTCGCTGCAACGCCGGTCAGCTGTGATAATTGCTCTCCTGTTACATTCTTGGAGGAGACGATGAACGCTTTCCCACCTGTTTCTCTCACCGATCTAACCAACTTCTCATACTTCTCTCTGCTCATATTATCATTACTCCTGAATAGCTCGTCTGTGATCAAAAGTGTATCAATTGCCACCAACTCTTGCGCCATTTCTACGTGCTTTGGACCATAGCATGCACGAGCATAATCATCCAACAGCCTATCCGTAACCTCCTTGAAAGCCCTTATTTCTGTTACGTGCTTCACGTCTTTGATCAGATGCATCACAGCTTGAACGTGTAAAACCTCCTTTAAGCTAGTGGTCTTACTCGTGGTAACCAAAATTATGCTTGATTTCTTGTTTTCAATTGACTTAAGCTTCAACCTTCGCGCTTCTGACAACAAATAGCTCCTGAACTCATCTTTCATGGAATCAGAGCTACCAATGGCCATCCCACTTATTGCATTGAAATCAAAATTCTTCACGCAAGTGTTGAAAAGGGTTTCGAAAATTTTGGTCGAATTATTCTTCTTGTTTGTGCTCAACCCTTCAACCTTGGCCCGGATGGTTGCTTCTTTTCTCCCTACTGAATACACTTGAGCGAATCCTTCTTGCATGAGAATTACGGCTAAGCCAGCCCCAGAAGCTTTGTCACGACTCTCGTGCAAAGCTTCAATGTCGATCACACTCCAAGCCTCTTTCCTTAGAAGGAACTGCTTGTTTTTCTCTATTTCCAATGTATGGAACGCCCCGATGGGTACATGCTCGTTTACGGTCAAGTTCTTGCCACTAATGCGCAAACTGCTAGAATGGTTTTTGGTGAAATCAACAGCCGTGACTTTGACGTCGAGGATGACTCTGACGCGCGAGCAGCTCTTAACATTGCCGGAGTTGGTGTTTTGCACGACTTTACGAGTGGTTTCAGCAGCAACAACGTCTCTGGGTTTGATCAGGTTATGGATTAGCCATAGGTCGTCAGGCTCCTCAGGGATGATCTTGACCGTCCCTGGTTGATTTGGAGATATTTGCTCTTCGGTAAGCTTCATATTCGGGTTCTCTTGATGGCTCGTAATGATCCTGAACTCGATCTAAAATAACGGGAGTCTTGGGTCCTCGCTAAAGTCCTGGAAGTTTTTGCGGATGGGTGTGTGATCCTAATTTCTCTTTTTTTGAAGGGAGTTCACTGGTTTGGCATGGGCATGGCTACCTTATTTTCTAATATTAAAACATCGACATAATTAGAATATGATGTAAATAAATTCCTCTTACAATTTTTATAATTTTATTGCAATTCAAACTCTCACAAAAATAAAGCTATTTATGAATATGATGAACTTGACGTCAGGATTTGTCCACAGTCAAATCTGTTATTCTTCTTTTTAAGTAATAAGATAAACACCATTCTTTTAAATATCATTTCATTCTTTGATGGTTGGTCGTTTTACAGCTCTCCTCTATTGAAAAACAGAAAGCAGATGCTTATCTTAATTAGTTTAAAGTTGCTGTCAACTGACTTAAAATATTACTTCATGTAGCTAGCCAGTATGTATGATTCGGAGCAAAATGGATTGCACGTCAGGATAGTGCTCATCCACTTCTAATCTAAATCATCTATAAATCTGCTTCTTGTCAACTTTTCCGATATCCTTTTCTCATCTTTTGTAAAGAAAGAAGAATGGCGGCCTTGGCCTTGATGTGTTTAGTTGCAGCCTCAGTCTTGGTGGGAACCACCAATTTGGTCATGGGGTTGGAGGAAGCTGCAGGGTTCATACATGTTGGTGGCAAAGCAATGTGTCAGGATTGCACTAAAAACTACAATGCGTGGATCAATGGTGATAGGCCGATTAAAGGTGCCTCTCTCTTTTCCTTCTTTGCTCTTTTGTTTAAAGTCTTATTAATATTGAGATTTAAATTGAAAAAGATCTGTTGTCCTTTTACTAGTGTGCCTTACGGCCTGTAGTAATATGCATTGGAATTGGATGCCAAAGTCTGAGACGCGCCTAATCAGTTTGGTGTGGTTTTGTTAATTATGTGGCTGCATTGCAGGATGCAGGGTGTCTCTTACATGTATGGACGAGAGAGGAAGAGTCATATATTATGGAAGTGATGAAACGGATGAACAAGGTCAATTCGAAATGACAATGAACAAGGTCTTAAATGGGAAAGAATTGAAGGAGAAACTGTGTTCGGTTAGGTTAGTGTCATCACCAGACCCTACTTGCAATGTCCTCACAGATTTCGCCGGGGGCAAATCGGGAGTCCAGCTTAGGGGACCTACCTTGGTTTACCGAGACCTGATTAAATACGTGCTTGCGCCATTCTATTTCACCAGCCCTACTTGTGATCGACCTGATACTACTCGGTCTGATGGCTATACCAATCAAGGAAGCCAATATTGATCAGTATTTCCCAGTTAAAGTTATAGTCTACCACATGTTTCTCTTTTCATTCTGTATTCGATAACCTTAATTAATTACCTTATTAATTATTATGCATGTTTTTCTGTCAATTATACTTTAGCTTGTAAACATCATAATCAAAGCACTAAGTTTGAGTCCTACCAACATGTCATCCATGACAAAACCCAACTTGTAATAATGAAGGTCAAAGGCACACGAAGTATAGTTCTCATCCATTTGATCTTAAAACAGTATTGCAAACTACTCAGGGAGCCTGAGAACTTCTGTAAACTTGTGACATGGTAGCACTCACCAAGAACCTTCAATCACCTCACCATACAATATGATTTCCACTATCCACTGCCACTTTCAATGATTAAGTAGGATTCACAATGGATAGGATTGACATTCTGTTTTTTTGAAAAACTTGTGATACGAAGAATATGGGTCAAATATGGACTTATGCTATGAAACATGACACAAACATGCATCCATGTTTTTCCCTTCCAGAGCTATGTTTCAAGATGAACGATTGAATGTACAATTTATCAAGTTACTAAGTAACACGGATTAAGCATAATAATGTATTCTTGACCCATATTGGTGGTGATTATTATGGAAAAATTCTAGTGTTTGGGCAGGAGTGGTAAAGCAACACAATCGTAACACAAGTCTATGTTAATGACTCGTATCGGTGATAATATTGACGAAAATTAAGATTTTTAGTGTCTGTGAAGAATACAAGACCAATACAGTACTGCGTTGAACCTATGTTCGTCGAGATTTTAGGATTTCTTGAGATAAAAAGAAGAGATACATGTAGGAAAAAAGAGTCATCTAAGAGCAAAGTTTTGAAACCCGGACTGGATGGAGAACTGAAGGTCTTACTAGTCACCGGTTCAACCACCGGTCTAATCGGTGTGACGTTATAATTACGCAATAATTATATTTAATTATATATAATATTAGTAATATTAAAAAAATAGAAAATATATCAAAAAATATAAAAAATAAAAAATAAAAATTTATTGAACTAGTGGTCAACCTGTCAATTGATCGGTTCTTACCGGTTCCCACTGGTTCAATAGGAAATTGGTTTTTAGGGGTTACCCAAACTGGATAGCCGAAAGGTCACCGGCCGAACCGGCCGGTTCGATCTGGGCTTCAAAACCATGTCTGAGAAGATAAGGAGCCATCAAGAGGGGCTCAATTAGAGGTCTCAATTGAAGAATGAAATAACTTAGAGACAAAGTTTAAGATTCTATCAAGATTAAGCCAATTTGGATAAATATTAATAATGTACCACTAGAATAGTGGTTAACTAAGGGGCTGAGTTTATTAGTAACCTGCATAAATGAGACAATAGCTAGGATAAAGATGATTGGTAATGAGAGGTTATGCGTAAGCGAAGAGTCAGAAAAAGAACTACTCGATTGTATTCCTTTGATAATAATGAGGAATGATAAAAAAATATTTGAGGTCTCCATTATATTGTTCTACTAATGGAAATCATTGTTTAAACAATAGGGCAAGCAATGGAGGCCTACTGGAAGGAAGTTTGTAAGAGAAAACTTTATAGAGCTGTTGGGAATGGACTTAGGCTTGACATTGGGTCGAGCTGAGCTTGGGCCTTCTTAGGCTTAAGTTAACCTAGAAATTTATGTTCGAGTTCGAGCCTGACCTGAAGTCAGATCAGACTTGAGGCTTGCGACTCATGCTTGATTTTTTCTTAATTTAGAATTTAAAAACAACATAGTTTTACTCAAAATAATGCCATTTTCGCTTGAAATTTTTGAATTTCAGGCTAGGATGGGCGAAGTAACTTGAAACTTGAAAATTCAAAAGTTGAACCTAACCCAAAGCTCGATCAACTCAGACTGAACCTGTTGACTTTAGATTGGTCAGACTAAAATCCCATCCCTAATTGGACTCTCAGTAGAACGATATCTATAGTTAGGGAATACAAGTAGTAAGCACAACTGAAGGGATAATAATAAAAGGAATTGAGGAGATAGAGGTCCCAAAAGAGAAAGCCAAAGAAGATACCAGGCAAGAAGCTTTAATTGATGAAGTTGTAGAAAAAGTAATTGGCATCATTATCAATGAGAGAAAGTATAGTGAAGCAGAACAAGTAGAGGTTCTTCCACAATTAAATCAATTTGGTTTGTCTAATGTTCCTTTAAGTGAAGAAGTTATGGAGCCAAGTTAGGACGAACAAAGGAGTGATACAAGAAGGAAGTCAGGGAGAAAGAATAGATCCAAAGATCCAAATCCCAAAACCACTCCTAATGTCAATATTATCTTAGATATTAGGGGTATTTATTGCCCTAAGAAGCAATTATCATTAAAATATTTTGTAAATGAAGGCAAACCAATGATTACAAAACAACTAAAGGCTAAGCTTAGTTTAAATAATGTTACAAAACTAAAGATTTTCAGAAGTTGATAATCTCTTTTGTCAAATCACTAACACCAGCACTATGGTCACATAATAATAACTTTTGATTTAAGAATAGTAAGAATTAAAGCTTTGGAGTACAATGATTAGATGATGCATCTCTCAGCTTAGTTTATTTAGGAGGATACTAAGGCATTGCTTACTTTTGTTTATGATTCAAATTTCTCATTTCAAAGGAAAGTGCGATAGGATAAGATAGGCAGTATCCACTCAATAGTTTAGAGCCCTTGGATTCTATTAAAGGAATTTAATAGTATCCTTTATAAATCAGAAGTTAAGGGATATATATATGTGAGGAGTTTTTCAAATGATTTCAAGGAGTGTGTGGAAAATATTGAAGTTACTGATCTAAAATTCTAAGGATGTTTTTTTTAATCTAGGAGCAACAAATAGTTTTCTGAATGGCACTTAAAGAAGAAGTCGGATAAGACTTTAATAAATGAAGGATGGTTGGAAGAATTACTAGAGAGCAAAGCTAGTTTTGGAAGCCTAATGTTCTAAAATCATTCTCCAATCAAAGTTGAAAATATATGCTTAAAAAAGGAGGAAGTGTCCATTCAAGTATAATTTTTTTGCAGAGTAAGATGGATTTAATAGGTAAAGTATAAGAGGTATGTCATGAGAGATCCAAGGCGACAGCTTTCACATATTTGTTAAAAACCTACATCTAATTAAACACGAATTGAAGGAGCTAAATGCTAATAGAATGTCAAGTACATGGCAAAATGTTACAGATCTGAGGAATAAAATGCTTATAACTCAAGAGACACTTTACCGATAGTGTAGAGACGTTAAATTGATAGAAGAAGAGAAAATAGTTGTTGAAATTTGCACAAAGGCTATAAAGATACATACTCCTTAAGAAAAGGGCTTGAGTTCATTATATGAAAGAAAGGTATAAACTACTGGATTTTTCTATAACTCTGTTAAGGCAAGAAAGAATGTTAACAAAATCATCTCTCTAATAAGACAAAATGATGAAGTTGTCACTTTTTAGGAGGGCCTTAAGGATGAAGCTTACAAATTCTTTAAAAACTCTTTTGGTATGGTTGCTAGTAGTAGCTTATATGTTTAATTGCTAAGCTCCTTCATTAACAATTAGTTTAAAGAAGAGGAGCTAGAGTTCCTTAACAACCCCTTTCATAGCTCAAGATATTGAAATTGTTATTTTTGAGTTGAATGCTACCAAAGCTCCATGCCTTGATGGTCTTAATGGACATTTCTTTAAAAAATATTGGATATTGGTTAAGAATATAATTACAAAAGTAGCACTGAAATTCTTTGAGAAAAGAAAGCTCCTAAAAGAGATCAATAGGACATTCATTTTTTTTAATTCCTAAAAATCCTAATCTTGGATCCTTTAGTGAGTTTAGGCCTATATATTGTATTTTCTTATATAAAATCATTTATAAACTCTTGGAAACAAGTTTGAGGAGAGTTTTAAACCTTTGATAAGTGAAACTCAGGGAGCATTCTTAGAAGGCAGACAAATTGGTGATAATGTATGTGTTAATTGCTCAAGAAATTTTTAAAGGTTATACAAAAAGAAACTCCCCGATGAATTATGTTATAAAGGTGGAATTCCATAAAGCTTATGCTTTAATAAGTTAGAACTTAATTCTTCAACTGCTTGAGGTGTTTAGTTTCTAGATAAATTCAAAAATTGGTTGAGGAATTACTTGACTTTTATTTCATTCAGTGTCCTAATCAATGAAAAGCCAACCAATTTATTTAAAAGGGATAGGGATTTGAGACAAGGTGACTTTATATCTCCTTACTTTTTCATTCCATGCATAGAGGTGTTAATTGGGTTTTTAAACATAACATCTCCTTGGATCCTAATTTTAAATACCAAAGCATATGCAAAAGCTTAATTTATTTAGTCTATCCTTTAAAAATTACTTATTCCTCTTTGATATAACATGTAACAGAGTTATAAGTGCTTTAATGGATTCTCTATAGACCTTCAAAAAGCTTTTCGGTCTAGTGATTAACTATGACAAAAGCCACCTAGTCATTTTGATCAGTGCTTTACATCTTTCAGATTGGCTTTTGAGCCCATTCTTGGCCTTCCTTTTTTTAACTAAGAGACTATAATTTAAGGATAGTTTAAATAGAAAAAATTCAAAATTTTTTGGAGAGTTAGTATAATAAAAATATTTTGATATATAGAATCACCTACATCAATAATAGCAAGTATTTATTGTTTCTATATATATTACAATCATTGACTGAAGACTCCTTTATAGATTTCTTAGATAATGAAGAAATTTGGAAGGAGGTCCTTTAAATATTCAAAATATGGGGTAAACTCTATGCATAGTTTACTTAATATTAAAAAAAAGAGTATTATAAGGAACTGATAACTATTTTTATGATTTATTGTAATAAAAAGAATGTTGCAATTTATTTAACAGTATGATGAAAAGTTTACTTCTAGAATTGTAGATGTTATAAATACATTAAGAGAAAAGATCATGCTAATGATTTGCAATGAACATAAGTGAGATGATAATAAACTTAGTTAGGTATGAAGTTTGACGATCTTATCTTGGACTACGTTTAGTATTATAATTAGTATTTGTATATACAAATAATAGGAATGAGTTGAAGCTTTATAAATGTATGAACCTTAAAATGGCTCTATATGATTACTTATAATAAATATTAAGTGTATGAACATTATTTCTTAAATTAGTGAAAATGAGCTCAAGCTTTATTTAGTGTATATATGTTTCCTAAATGCGATAAAACTAGACATTGGAATTTATATGTACAAACAAATGGCTCTGAACATATTGTATAGACGAAAGATAATGCATATATGTTTGGCAAAATAGGATAAAACTAAACATTACACATATGACCATTTAAAAATTAATTAATAAAAAATCTCAAATAAAAGATCATCTACATTACATATGGTCTGGAATAATGGGATAAAGCTAGACATTACATATATGACTATGTAAATAGTAGTCAAATATCATCAATGCATTCAAAAGATCATTAATATTGCATATAAGATTGTATAAAATATCATCAAAATGTACAAATGTGAGTTAATAATGTGCATAAGGTTGTCAAAAAGATTATCAATACATATATATGAGTCAATCTAAAAGATCATCAATACATATAAAAGATCTTTAATATTGTACATGGAGTTGTCCAAAAGAATATTAATGCATACAAAAGATCATTAATAATACACATGGGGTTGTCCAAAGTTCACTAAAACATACCACATATGTTGTTTAAACAAGTTATAAATATATAAGACTACAAGCTATACATATCAATACAACTAATTCGGCGGTCTACCTCCAAGTACAAAGGTTTTGAATTATGTTTTACTTATTATTTTGACTAGTCTAACTCCTTCTCATGTTGTGAACCTTGTTGAAATGTCAAATATTCCAAATTAATTGTTAGTTTCCTTAATATTTGTTTATGTTTCTTGAATTAGTGCCTTATCTTTATTTTATTGTGCACTGAGTACTACATTTTCCTGAGAAGACATGCACTTGACCTTGCAGAAAAGAAATAAGATGTTGCCACTTGTATGCATTACTACTCATCATCATTAAATTATAAGGAAGTTTAAAAATATATATACTACTCATCATCATTACATTATGAGGAAGTTTACAAATATAGAAGATTAGGATTGACCTCATGTCAATTGACTTAAGAATTAGTTATACAATTATGTACAATATTTTTGCATCTAGACATTTCCTCCAATTCTTGCTGAAATCTTTTGCCTTTACTAACTTCATTTATTATCTTTCTCTCTAGCCTTTCAGCTCTTTTCTTATAGGTGGGAGGATTGATCATATGTCTATATTATTTCCCAATTACTAGCTAGAACTATCTACTTGGCACTATATTTATGCTCTTCCAATAACATCTTATATATGTATTCTTTTTGTAGTCCTTAAGTACATAAATCTCTAGATTTCCTCTCTTTAAAATGATTGCTAAAATTGTATGGCTACAAGGGATCCTAGTCAACTCCCATTTCCTACATGTGTAATCATTTGTTATGAGGTTCACAGTATTAGGCATTTATATAATGTTCAAATTAAAAATTAAATCACCTACAAAATAATTTAATTTATCAGTATCAAATTTTTAAGCAATTAAGTAACATATAAAGAGAAACAAAAACTACCTATAAAATGAACAAAATAAATAATAGCCTCCTTTTATTTTTCTCCTTATTTGACATAGTATTAGGATATATATAGTCATTGTATGCAGCCATCTCTTGCTTCTTTTGATAGAATCTCTTCATGATTTCTCTTATCATCACCTCCAACCAAGTTATGCTTTGTCTCTTGCATTTCTCAAGCATGCATTAAAACACTCAACAATGTTCTTAGATAGAAAATCACTATTGTACCTACTATTAAAGGTAGATCTACATTATCTTTTCTAAAAAATATCTTCTAACCAATTACGTGCATTCTTGTTCATGCTCTACACTTTACTTATTTCCTTTTTGTACCCTTGCCGAGTATAATCAGAAGCTACTCTCCATCTCGAATTTTTTTAAACAGCATAAATTTTGTAATTGCTCTATAAATTAGAATAGAGATGTCTAAAATAATAACAATGTTCAAAATGCGCATATTCATGCTCAAATAATTCCTATAGGCCCATCATCATATAATTAAGACAAATTTAACATGATAACATCAAATAAAGTGTTATATTATGAAAAAAAACTTAATGAATCTCATTATGTTACCTTTTATTTGTCACTCGAGTATTTATGATTGATCATTGCCAATGTCATTAAGTAGACATCACAAATAGTCATTTTAAACTCTCTTTATTTTTAAATCTTATGACAACCGAAGTCAAAGAAAAAAAAATGTTATTATTAAGATCCCTTTCAATGAATGTCACCAATTGTCCGTTGTATTTTGTTTTCAAATGATAAATATTAAAGTATATAATTGGTCTACAATCATTAACAAATCTTGACATCATTTGTTCAAGAAGAACGTAGCATAAATCAAATACTCCACTAAGAGATCTAATGTGAAGTGAGCTACCCTTGTTGCTTTCCTATATAGCTAAGAAGTAGCCTCTTAAATTCCCATATTGTGTCTTTCATCTCTAAGTAGCAATTGAAAGGCATACCTCTTTATGCTTTGATTCTGAAATTTCTTATTAGTAATCTCGTATAATAACCCTTTTCAAACCCTAAAATATGTCATCTAGAACTATCTCAGAAATGTGTCCAATACTTGTTAGTAATCTACCGACAATCAATCTTGTTTCTGTTAAATGTTCTACCATAAGAGTGAATGTCTTATAGTGTTAATCTAAAATGCATGCACATCTTGTATAAGGCTTACATGTATTCTCCATTCATATTTATTTTTGCACTTTACAATAACTCTTGGCCCTTACTTCTATGTACATATAATTGAAATCTATCCAGATACTCATGTTCTTCAAAGCCTTTCAAAAGTGATGACGTAATTTCTCTGCTTCAAAACAAATTTATCATCATCTAAACTGAAAGTGCTAAAGTAAGGAAAATTTCCTTTTTTCTTCTCATTATCTGAAATTCCTTTTAGGATACCAAGATTTTCTCCATTGACTTCAAAATCATTTTCCCTAAATTAACATTTTGAACACCCATACACCACTCGCTCATGTTGGGTAAATCTTAATTTATACCACATTCTAATTAAGCATCTGTAGTTTCTTCATTTAAATATCCTAACTAATTGAAATCTGTTGACTGACTATCATTATATGTTAGATCATCTAAGTAATTTGATCTTTTATTGTCTACTTCAGTGGATGCTCCAAATATGCATTTGTGGGTGCTCTAATGGGTGTCTCAATGTGTTTCTTCATTTATTCCTTAATGACAGCTACAATAGCTTCTTGAAAGCTTGCTTTAGTCACATTGGACCATCATCACCCTCAATTACCTTGTGGGGATTTCAACTTTAGGGTCATTCAATGTACTTACTTTGGGATACTTGTCTCTAAATACACCTAATCTATCTTCAATTACTTGTATAGACTTCCTATCATCATTATCATTTTGTAGTGTCCTTAAACCATCTTCAAATGACCATTATAGGAATTTTAATCTCATACTTTCCTATTCCTTAACCTCTTAAGCATGAAATCAACTAATACAATCCCATCTACCTCAGTACCTAAACAATATATCCCCTACATTTATATGTCATTTCTGGTTTTAATTTGAAGCATCCACCACAAAAATATTCAAACCTAATTCTTGGGTCAGATGTACCAACCATTTCTCTAGTAAATTTGTAACAACATTATAATAAAATTAATCATGCATAATAAAAATAAAAAGAAAATATATGAGAGAATCCTTTATTATAGTGCTTACATGCATAGTGATAGCATATATCTACTAGTATGACAAATGTCTTGTCGTGCAAGCTAATGACAGTATCCCATTATATGTCCAAAAAAAAAACTATTTATCAAAATTTTTCTATGGAATCTTCTCATTTTCATCGTTGAACCAGTAAATTAGTATCATCACAAAAAATCATCTAATAAGTAAATTACTATTACAATTAGCAATACTTCAGAAGCATTAACTTAGAGCAAAAAAACCCAGTTAAGAATTTGGTATATCAACATTAATAAAATAAGGTTTTGAGTAGTTCATCAACCAACTAGTTTATAACTAGGAAATCAGGTATAGATTGCCATTCAAAATAACAATCAAGTAATAACTTAATGGTTATGACAAAGTGACATCCAAAATTAAATGCAAGCTCAATCAAATCAAAAGGGAAGCCCTATATAACCATCTGATAATCATTCAAATTTGAGATGGTGAAAATTGAATCTTCAACTGCCACAAATTATATATCCAATTAAATATATAACACAAAGGCTACACAGTTGTTCACTTCAATGCAAGCAGGATAATAACAATTCAAATAAAACCACGAATTTGAATAATTACAATAGCAACAACATTTAATCATATCTTTGACTATTGAGATTCCTCTTATTAGTATTTTAATTTTGAGATTCCTCTTATTAGTATTTTAATTATGCCCCAGTCAAAAGCCTCAAATTCAGATCCTAATTAAACTCACACAAACTTAAACCTTAATCAAATTCAATCCCTAATAACCCATCAACTTATATTACTCAAATTACAAAATTGTAAATTTGCGGGGATGAAGATTTTCTAGCAATTAATTGCCAAAAAACATCCATGTAGAATTTGTTCCCGATGACAAATATTTCATTATGAATTATAATAATGATGTTGCATATAGACATCATGCGAGTTCAATAACCCACGTAATGTCATTTGTTATGCGTCAAAATAGCCCCATAGTCAAGATATGCTCACTTACACCAGGAAGAAATAAAAGCAATCGACAAGAAATACACGATTCGTATTAGAGAAAATATGAAATATGAAATATGAAACACGTCAAAAGTTAGTAAATCATTATCATGTGCAATAAGTGTGCACTATGATCATGCTGCTGGAGACGTTTTAACAGAGAGATGGATGAGTGCCCGCCTGTGGTATGTGGTGCGGAGTTTCTTATACTTTTGCACGAAGGTCCCATGATCTATCTCCCTGTCTAGCAGCTGCCTATGCAACGCCTCAGATTCATTGTCTGTCTCATCCATTGCCTCTGAAAATAAGTGTGAATATGTCTTATTATCACAGTTGAAAATTGTGGTATCCACTTATCTTTAAGACTGTAAGATTGAACCATGACACTAGTGTACCATGTACCTTTAAGCCTCTGGACAAGGGCAGCAGGAGAGCACGACCTCAGGATTTCTTCTTTCTTTTTCTCCAGCTCGTTTAGGTTTTCCTGAGCAGTAGCTAACTCAGTGGTTCGAATTATCCTGCACTGAGATAACAAAAGGCAAAGGTGAATGGTGTAAAATTCACTTGCTGATATGATCACTTAGTAAGTAAACATAACCTAAAAAACTCACTTGATTTCTCAGCTCCATTATACGTGGTTCCTTTTCCAAGTTTTCTCCTGTTGATTGGAAATCAGAAATTTACCATCTGCCTTTCAGTTCATAAACAAAAAGCACAAAATATGAGTACCTTTGACTTACTAGCTAATTGCACAGTTTCCTTGTGAAGCTCATCTCTCACCTATTGAAGACATGAAAAAGTAAGAATCACAGTAGTAAACTTGTTTCTTCCTCAATACAAGAAAAAGAGTATAAGATTTATGCCAGTCCATATCAAACAACAGTTATTTCTTCTATCAACATCATAATAAATCCTCACATCAGGAAAGTGGGCAATGTCCTAAGTGCTTTCGGAGTAATGTAAATATTCGGCAAATCACATAAAACAGCCCCTGTGATATACTTGATTATTCATCTTAGTCCCTGTGTTTTTAATTCGGTCACCTTAGCCCCTATGTTTTTTATTCTCATTCAAGATACCCCAATTGGGTATTTTCGGACAAATTTGCCCTTATATTATTGAAATACATTTTTTTTAATCTATAATCTAAGGGCAAATTTGTCCGAAAATATCCAATTGGGATATCTTGAATGAGAATAAGAAACACAAGGACTAAGGTGACCGAATTAAAAATACAGGGACTAAAATGAATAATCAAGTATATCACAGGAGCTGTTTTACGTGATTTGCCAAAGATTTTCAGTCTTGAAATTAATCTTGATCTCGTGCCTTAGCAGATACATACAAATTAAAGGTAAAGCCTGGCAAGACATACCTTTTACGATTGATCAATGCTGCACTAAATGACGATCTTTTCTTTAGCATAGCCAACCACACCTTCACCGTTGTAGAAGCCGATGCCAATTATGTTAAACCTTTCACCACCAACATTGTGCTCCTCGCACCAGGTCAGACCACAAATGTCCTCCTTAAAACCAAACCCACCACTCCAAATGCTACATTTTACATGTTAGCTAGACCATATTTCACCGGCCAAGGCACATTTGACAACACAACTATTGCTGGGATTCTGGAGTACGAAAGCTCAAGTTCCTCATCGACCAAATTGAGAAATCGCCCACCTTTAAGGCCCATCTTGCCTGCCATCAACGCAACAAGTTTCGTCGCCAACCTTAGCAGCAAGTTTCGCAGCCTGAATAGCGCTCAATTCCCAGCTAAAGTGCCCAGAAAAGTAGACCAGAACTTTTTCTTCACCGTAGGTCTCGGAAACAGCCCGTGCCCAAAAAATCAGACATGCCAAGGTCCTAATGGCACAAAATTTGCAGCTTCTATAAACAACATTTCCTTTCCCCTTCCTTCAACAGCACTCCTCCAGTCCTACTTCTTTGGCAAGTCCAATGGGGTCTATACCTCTGATTTTCCAAGTTTCCCTATGAATCCTTTTAACTACACTGGGACTCCACCAAACAAGACGTTTGTAACCAATGGAACCAAAGTTGTGGTGCTAAGTTTTAACACTAGCGTGGAGGTGGTGCTCCAGGATACCAGCATCTTGGGGGCTGAGAGCCACCCTCTTCATCTTCATGGCTTTAACTTCTTTGTTGTTGGTCAGGGATTTGGAAACTTTGATCCTAAAAATGACCCAAAAAATTACAATCTTGTTGATCCTGTTGAAAGGAACACTGTAGGTGTTCCTTCTGGAGGTTGGCTTACTATCCGTTTTCAGGCAGATAATCCAGGTAATTGATTCAGTATGTGACTGTGATTCATTAGGTAATCTATGGTTAAAAACGTAGAGTGGAATCTAACACACTTTCTCATATAACATATTTTACAAGAGAGCTACAGAATTAATTAATGCCATTTTGTCTAACAAATCATCGATGAAAATTTGCGTGATTCAGGAGTATGGCTAATGCACTGCCACTTTGACGTGCATTTGAGCTGGGGTCTAAGGATGGCTTGGATTGTGTTAGATGGAAAACTCCCTAACCAGAAGCTCCCTCCTCCTCCGTCCGATCTTCCAAGATGTTGACCAACCTCATTCAAGAGTGTCATGGCTGTGCCTCTTTAATTCTTATTTTCTTCCTGTTCATTGGTGACTCTTTTAAGTTATGATTTTGTTTTCAAGTGTTTTGGTAAAGAGGCTACTCTAATTTTTTCTACCAGAAAAAGAGCTCCTTACCCGAAAATAAAAGGAAAAATAACAGTGTAATTTTTGTATTGACGAAGAGTTTCATGTCTTCTTACTTGAGGTCAATAAGACTATAGTACTGGTCAATATATTTTCTTTCTATGTACTCCATCTTACTTTTGTTTTAGTTGAGAAATTATTAACTAAAATGTTCCTCAAATATTTCACTTTACAATAACTTGAAAGGTATCATTTTTTGGTTCACTATAATCTTTAGCAATGTCCCACATATTTTCCCCAATCGTTATTTCAACGTCAATATATCTAGTACACAAAGCTCCCTTTTAAGAGTTGGGAAAGGTCATGATGTACACACTCTTACCTTTGCATATATATAAAGAGGTTGTTTCCATTACTTGAACTTGTGACCTTATGGTCACAAAAGAAATAACTTTACCGGTTGTTTCAAGGTTTACCATTTCAATCATTGTTTCACTTAATTATAAATATGAAAGTTAGCTAAGACCTTTTGGATAAAGTATTAAGGGTTTTAATTATTTTAAAAAGGGGTAAGTTCAACTAAGACAACATTCATTTTTATTAACAAGTTGAATCCTTATAATCAAGGACTAACTAAATTGTCCAATAGAAATTGGATCTAAACTATATTAGGATAGAGTTGAAATATACTTCTTGAAGAATTTCTTATAAAAGGGAGACATGATATTCTCATAACTACTATCATTAAGTTCAATTAAAGATTTTTCTACATGCATAGTACCCTATCACTATTTTAAGCATAGGAGTGTCTTCGTTGAAAACACTCTTAATACTTTGAGAAGTTGCTTTTATAAGCCAATAAACTTGAGGTCAATCCACTAGACCTACCCTAAATTCAGTCTAAATCATTTGTCGGAATCTTTTGAATTTTTTTTGATATTACACTTATAGAAGCAACAAATAATATCGAAATAACAAACACTCTTAAAGCCCTTTAAACCAATCATCAACCCAACCCAAGGACTATGCTATAAAAATCATTATATTGTAAGAACTAGTTAAAGAATAGTTGCAAGAGAGGTAATAGACGCACGAAAGACCATAAACTCATACCCTATGACCATTTTCAAAAGGAGCCTTAGTTTCACTTGTGTATTTAATATCATTACAACATAGCATATGAGGACAAGTCTAATAGAGAATAGCTTGATGATACTCTATGTTTTCTTAGAGCCTGATAAGTTATTATTTTTGGCCTAACTTTGGGTATAAATCTCTTTAATGTATTGAAATTTTTATTTAAAATTAAAGGACTTGTTTCTTAATTGTTATTAGGTGATTTTCAACATATGGGAGATGAATTTGAATCAAAAAGATGCAAGAAAAGCAAAGGCAATTCGAATTTCCAGCTGACAGAAAAGTTTCTGACTAAGTGTGGGCACGTACAAAGGAAAAGTTTATCAGCAGAGTCTGATTTAAAAATAGATTTGATAGACTTAGGATTCTAATTATTTTGGGAATCAAGTTATTTTCTTTATGTGGGGATCTGTTACTTGATTTTATGGGGAAGTGTATATGATAAAATAACTTAAAGAAGGGATATCTTTCACATTTTTATTGGCTTTTTAGGAGTTTTTGTTTCTTTCTGAAAAGGGGGCAGAGATGGAGACCAGATGTTCTGCTATTTTTCTGTCTAAAGGAAACCAACATTATCATCTAGTATATGTGAGATTTTCTGAATAAAGTTTATTTCATTGACTAATATTAAGTGTGTTTTGTATTACTTTTCATGATTGAATTGATTGATCTCTAGGGTGCACAACTAGGAATTGATTGAATTAATTTACAGCTAGATTAGTAGGATTTGATGATCAGTTTTGCTAATCCAAAGTGGCAAATAGGATTACCATCTGTTACGCTAGGGATTGGAAATTTTAAGAAAGATATTTATCTAGACTAAATACATATCATTTATGTATTGTCTTGCTCACTGATTCTCTTAGTTCTTAAAGCTATTAATTAACTAAACTTAAGATTGTATCTAAGTTGTTAGTTAATAAGAGTGATTAGAATACATGTTTCTATTCATTTAATACTAAGAGAGAACACCATTCAATGAATATTTGTTTAAGTTTATATCGATGATCCATACTAGTTTGATAATGTAGGTGACCCAAAACCAAGGTTTGTTCATTAATTTTCCATATCTAATTATTTTTTATTTCTAATTTTTGTCAATTTTAATTTCTTAAAATCACATTAATTCACCCCCTAATTTGTTTTAGTTTTAACTCATGAAACACTTACTAATAGATTCCTCGTGGGAATGATCTTAACTCTTCACTAACTACATATTTCGTTATTAGAGTTGGTATTAATTTGGTTGCAAGCTACAGTATTACCAAATTTTGGCACCGTTGTCGTGGAATTCTTAATGGTATATGTATGTTACATTAGTAGATAAGACAAAGCAATTGCTATTCGATTCAGAGATAGAAAAGACAACCAAGAAGTTATGAAAGCATACAAAAAAGAGACAACAAGTGCAGAAGAAAGAAAAGATGGCTGAAATTCTCACCCTTCGTGAATTAGCTGCCCCTACGGATTCTTAACATTCCCATTGCATCAATTTTCTAAATTTGAGGGACAACAATACCTTTGAATTGAAGTCGAGGCTGATTCATTTATTGCCAATTTTTTTAGGTCTACCTGGAGAGGATCCTTATAAGCATTTGAAGGAATTTGGTGTGGTTTGTATAGGTATGAAGCCTACGAATGTAACTTAGGAGCAAATCAAATTAAGAGCCTTCCTATTTTCTCTCAAAGATGATTCTCAAGATTGGTTGTATTATTCCACTGGTGAAAATGTGTAGACATGGGCTGAAATGAAGAGATCATTCTTTGAAAAATATTTTCCAACATTAAGAGCTACCAATATTAGAAAAGAAATTTGTGACATTCGACAATACACGAGTGAGACACTATATGATTATTGGGAAAGATTCAAGAAGCTTTGTGCTAGCTAGCCCTGTTGGCCCCTGAATTTTTTTTAATTAAGCATGATTTAAATAAATTATGAGGTTATGATGGATTAATTTTGGAGTTAATTGCTATGTCAAGGTTAGTAGGATTTTATTGCATGGGTTAATGAAATTAAAATGCTAAGGTAATAAGAATATTCAAGGGTAGTTTTGGAAGATCACTTAAGTTTAGTAAGACATAAGCTTATAAGGAAGGGCAAATTGGGAAGAAGGAATTGTTGTCTTGCATTTGAGAAGAGAAAAATGTGAGTGAAGAGTGAAAGAAGAGAGAAGAAGAAAAGAAAATAAGAAAGAAAGAGGAAGTGAGTTTTCGGTGGTTGGAGAGAGAAAAAAGAGAGTTGAGCTAAGGTTTCATTTTCCTAAGCTTTCTAGTGAGATTTTGAGGTTGAGTAAGAAAGGAAAAAAGTAGAGGAAGATAAGAGCTTTTTTTTTAGCCAATAATCTTTTCATTGGGTGAAGATTCAAGGTAAGGTCTTACTTAATCTTTTGGATTTATGGAAAGGTTTTGGTTCATAAAACTTAGGAAAATACATGGGTTTAAGTTTTCTAGAAACAATTTTATTAAATATGCTTGTGGGATTCAATTTTTGCAACCCTATTGAAGATGGGATTTTTGCCTATGAAAAGGGAATCAAGAAAGACAAGAGGAGCAAGAGGAGAGGCACATTTGAGTAAGTTATAAGCAAGGAATTCAAGGTGAGTTACATTTTTATAATTAAGTAATAAGCCATTAATGTCTCTTTCAAGAAATGGAAATAAATGTTTTCAACTACTTCTAAAATGTGCATTTATTGCTCTTTGAATGCTTGAGAATGTGCTACATGTTTTTTATATTAATTGTGTTTTGAATTATGAAATGGAAAATGAAAATGATTTTCGAAAGGATATCATGTTTATGAAATCAAGTTTCGAAAAAGTGTCATTTTGGGCAACATGTTTACAAGTTATGAAATGCATGATTATGTGGGTTTGTGGTGGTCCCCTAAGTTAAGTCAAGTGTACTTTGACAAAAGGCTTCTCCCGCCTGCCCGCTAGTGGCATGGAGCTCCTTCATGGACTTCCTGTTGGATCGGAAAAAGAAAGCATGCTTTATTTGGAGAAACGGTAGATTTCAAAACTTTTAAGAAATCATTTTGCA
>JANIJF010000005.1:71516201-71528647 GCA_024520955.1 Erythroxylum bequaertii
TTTCTCTCATTGGTTACAGACTTCAACTTCTCTTTATCAACTTCATGCAAGATCTTCTAGAGTTTATGATTCCATTTTGTTTTAATATTGATTTTTATCAAAATAATAAGTACATTAGTAGTAATTATGTTTTGTTATCATCAAACATCAATTGGAACATCCCTTGGTTCAACAATCTCCCTCTTTTAATGATAACAAAACATTCGTGATATTAGAGAACAATAATGAAGTTAAGCACACAAACCAAAATTAAGATAATGATTAACTGCCCCCCATAAATCATAATTCAATTTCAAGAACAAAAGATAAAGAAATATCCATGAAGATAATATAAGTTTACTCGAGCATATCATATAAAGTGTAATATGCAAGAAATACAAGGATAACAAAACAATCATTCCTAGTGAATTTCATCCCTCCCCTTTAATATTATCACTCCCTTTATATCTAATATCACCAAACTTCCTTCCCCCCACCCCTTTTGGAATCATAAAAAAGAAATCCAAAAATAGACAATGTAAAGTGTCATTCATCAAACTAACTTGGATAAAAAGATGCATTTGATTAAGATTGCCAAACTTTCTCATTAGAGAGTACTACTAAATATTTGAAGAGTCGAAATAAAAGGTTAATTTTTATAGAGATATCCTTGATTGCGTCTACGTTGAAAAATCTCCAATTTCAGCATGATGCCTAAGTTGAAATTTTCAATTAAATACACCAAAGGCAATTTTCACAAAATTAGTGGTTGAAATTGTAAAAAATAAAACATAATTGTCATATCCAACAATAAATTTCATGAAAAGAATATATAATTTTGAAAGCTCCTAAATAGAAATATTAAAAAGTTCCAAAAAAACCAAAACTGAATAAATTAAAGATGTATCAATATAATTAAAAGTAAAAAAACCTAAACTCCATTTATAATTTAACTATGAAGGAATTAACTTGAAAAAAATAATTCTTAAATAAGAAAAATTATGAAAATTCTAATAATGAAATTTAAAAATGACAAGTTCTCAATTTGACACAATTCAATGATGTTTTGACGTAATGGGGGATGATATTTTTCAAGGAAAAGAGTGAATTCTTTGGCTTTTTAGATGATATGAACAACTAAAACAAAAAGTAGAAGAAAAGAAGATAAATAATGCTTCAATCGTGAAGACTAGTTGACCATACACCTTTATCGGTCGACCAGTGTGTGGTTGTCCAAACCTATTAACGAACTGTGGTGCAAACTCACTGTAATGAAAAGGGAAAGCTACATTAGTCAGTCAACCATTAGTAGATATTGATCAACTAATGTGCGTAGGTGATCAACAAGGGAATCAACTAAACTCCTTGTAAACTCACTGGAAAGATAAAAGAATGATAGATATTGGGAATTGGTTGACCACTAAAGAACATTGGTCAACCAATGTGAATATTTAGGGACCAGATAAATAACCAATAAACCAAAAAACTTAATAGAAATCAAAATAAAGTGAAATTTAAATATACGGGTCGACCACACTTAGATAATAATCTACAAATTAACTAGATAGTTTAAAGAATCATCTTTAAAACTCAAATTAAAGCATCAAAATTTTAACAAAATAAGATAAAAACATATATCAACCAACTAAATACAGTCGAAAAAGAAATTTGATCATATAAACGGTCTTATAGAAAAGAATTCCTATTAAACAAAAAATAATGTTCCTCTAATTAAGCATGATTTATCCGTATTCAAAAGTTTAGAGGAATAATAACCCAATTGATCTAAATTCTAACTTAGTGATCTTATTTTGATGTAATCTCTAATTCTAGATACTGATGGTCACATTTTAAAAACACCTTATTCATAATTCAAACTCAAATAATCATCATCAAAGATTTATACTCAAATTGACACATAATTGCAGGTAATCACATATTTCTAAATATAAACTGATAATTACCTTATGTTGAACATTACTTATCACTACAAGAGTTAAGACATCTAGTGACCACTTTTTTGTGACTAACTGTCATTTCATCACAGATATGAGATTTTTTGTGACAATACAATTGACTGGTACTATTATTTGGATTAATTGTGATGATTCATTTTTTGTCACTAATACAATGGTAATTGTGACAATTTAGTATCTTTCACAATTAATTGTCACTATTAATATATTAATAGTGTAAAAAAATTTATCACTAAGTTCTGTCACTAAAAGCATATGCAATTTGGCATCAAAGTAATTTTGAAGGGAATAAATTGTAATTATGACAAAACATATGTTGCTCACTAATATTTTCTATTTCTTGTGACAAAACATAGTTTGGTCACGAATATTTTTCTCTCGCTATGACGAAACGGTTTACCTTCACACGATATTTTACTTTTTGTGATGGAAACTTCTGTCAATAAAAATTCAATTAGTTAGTGTCTACTTTTATTGTCACAAAAATGGAACTATAAATTATGGTCACTACTATTCATAATTTTTGTGACAAGAAATTTTGTTGTCACTTGATCATCAACTTTTTGTTTAAAGGTTATCATCAATCTAAAGTTAGCAAATTAATGATAACTATTTCATGTTATAATAACATATTAAAATTAACCACTCTAATAATTGATTTTGTCATTATTGTACGAATTTTAAGGACTAAAAACTACTTGTTACGATTTTTCTTTAATATTATTATTTGCAAACAAAATTAAATATTTTCTTATAAATATTCAAACTACATATATTGATAATCCAAAAGTGATATTTTACATATCAATAGATTTTTGTTAAACATAACTTTGTTTAAAAAGACAATTTCATGCTTTACCACAATTTCAATTGTTTAGATCGTATGCATTTCTTCTTACGCAAAATTTTAGACTTTAAGTGCATTGTTCATTTATGATGATCTTGATTCTTCTAAAAATAGTTACAAAATGTAGGAGATTAAGCGTTGAGCTTTTAGTGAATATACTGCTCTATTTTTATGCACATTTTTAGGGACCAGAGTATGTTCTAAACTTGAAGATAAAGAAAGGAGATAGTGAGCAGGAAATTTACCTGAATTAGCCTTAATTTGATAAATTTCCACGAACTAATAAGAGGAAGGAGGCCTCCGACTAATAGGAGTAGTGCTTTTGCTATTAAACTCGCAAAAATCCAATGCTTTGAAAAGCTAAAAAAACTATATTTTGTGGACGTTAATGACATTCTCTAGCTCGGGACAAGTAAGATCAAGTCAGGATGGGCCAAGTTATTTTTATATAGGTCAGGCCGAAGCAAGTAGGGTTGAGTCTATATGAATTTGTAATTTGTTAGAGAGAAGTGGGGACACAGGTGAATTGGATCAGACCCTTTTAAGTAATGATCTGAATCATTTTTGGGCATAGTCAACTTAGGCTTAAACAAGTTCGATTAGGTCAAACAGTCTTGAGTCAAATTGGTTCAAGTAAGTTTAGGTCGGGTCAAGTTGGTCAAATGAATCGGGTCAGGACAAGCCATGGCTCTTAGTGTTCTTGTTGGCTTCATATCTCTCTCAGAAGGAAAAGAAGAGAATATAGGAAGAAAGAAGAGGAAGAATCTGTTTGTTGCTCTTTGCTTGTTGTCTCATAATCTGATATTCGTTGATAGTTCTTCCATTTTGGTCTCTTCATTGTTCCTCTCTACATAACTCCCAGTATTCATCTTTCTATCTTTTCTTCTCATAGGAAAAAGCAAAAATATTCAAATTTTACATGGTAACTTTGGAAGAGAAGGAAAATAATGGAGAAAAAGTGAGGTATGAGCAGTTAGTAGGATTAGATGTTATTAAAGAAACACACATAACCATCAGCAATAACACTATTATTCTTAGTTTTTTGGTCTTTGAAATTTTCTTATTACGTTAACTAAAAGAACTTCATCTGTTGACCGAAGAAGCCACTAAATGTTGAAGAAGGTTAAGAACAATTTTTAGTATGCTATGAATCTAAATGCAAAGTGATTTTTGTTATAACAACCCAAAACTAGTTTATCTTAAAAACAAACCATTAATTTCATATTGATGCCAAATTGAACTGACAATGTTTGTGGTTTATGCCCTAATGTGAACAAGACCGACTTGTTCTTCTTCATTTTCACTAGACCACTTCAAAGTTCAAACGTATTAATAATTTAAAATAAAGGCTGTCTTTATTGAAAATATTAAATCAAAAATTAACGTCAATTATGTATTAAGTAAATGTTATATATAAAATAATTATGTGAATTTATTTGTCAAACTAACTCAAATTAAATAAAATGGCTGATGATTAAAGAACTATTTGAAAGTAGAAAATCTACAAAAATTTGAAAAGATACCTTCTAATCTTCTAAATTTTTTCATTCAAGACTTAGAGAATTTAGACTAAAAATTTTCTACATTGAACTTCGTGCAAAACTTGGATTAAAGATTTAATAAATTTCAAAACCTATCTAGTAGGATGAGATAGAAAGAGCGGCCTTTTTTTGTTATGCCTTATAATATCGATGTCTTATCATTTCAAGAAATAATGGAGACTTATCTATTATCACTTAATGGAGAAGCAACCATCTGAGCCATACACAGAGAAAGTTTTCTACAAAATTTGAAGAGAAGATGATTGGGATCCAAAACATTTATAGAGTCTAAAAAATGCTTCATTTCCTAAATTTCCATTCGACCAACTGAGGAGTCCAAAAAGAGTTATTGAAATAACTCTCATGTAACGTGTACAAGAAGAAGATTTATTTTCTATCTCTCTCATTCTTTTTCTCTCTCTTTATGTATTGATGCTTCTCCAAATATTCATTTAGCATATCTTCTCAGATCTTACGAGCTTCATTTCCCAAATTTCCATTCGACCAACTAAGGAGCACAAAAGGAGCTATTAAAAGAACACTCCTGTAATGTGTAATTTTAACGTAATTTAAAATTTTAAATAATTTAACTTATTTTTTTCTTGTTTTCTTTTATTAAAAAATTGTTTATCAATGTCTAGGAGCAAAGCGAAAGAAACACAAGTAATAGGGGAAATTAAGAGATGAAATCAGTTTATGATATAAAGGTGATTGTGTAGATTGCATATGGGATGATAAAGTAAAATTCTATTTACTTAAAATTAAAATTATATTTTTCTCAAAAAAATCAAGTTTCAATTATTTATTATTATTTTTCTTTTCTTTGTCCTTTTTTCTTTTAATAAAGATAAAGATTCTAATGAGTGGCTCGATGACATTAAAGTTTGGAAGGTATCACGACAAAAGTCAAGTGAAACTTGATCTGTTCCAAATGGAGAAGAAATAATGGTATGGAAGTTATAGTAAAATTGTATTTTCTTTTGAAAATTTTAAAATTAATTTACTACAATTTCAAATTCTATCTAAATATGTAGAATAAGCTTCAAGAAGAAGGTGAGAAAATCAAAAAAAGATTTCATCTGCACCTCTACCACTCGTTGAGTACTTCGGTTTTGTCCTAGAAAGAAAGTGAAGTTATTCACGTGGTTTAGGTGTTAAAGGGATAACATCTAAGTCGTGAGAAAAAAATTCAAATTCTAGCTGATGTTGTGGCTGCAAAGAAACATGCAAGTAATTCAGATGATGAAGTTGTAAAACTTACTGAATTCACAAAACACAAAATGAAAAGATTTAAGCTCAAGATGCAGCTATTGAGAAGCAAGCCACGGAAATGAAATAAATTTAAGCTGTTTTTGCACATTTGGAAAATACTGGAGTAATTCCTAGTTTGTTACTCAATGCTTTTGCCTCAATTGGAGATCCATCAAGTGCCATAACGTCAAATACCCCACCTAGTTATGTGAGTTTATAAATTTATAAAATGTAGAATAGTTAGTATTACTTCTTATCATTATCATTATGTTATTATAAAATGTTAGGGCTAAATTTATAGCTTAATATTTTATAAACTAATTAATTGATTCTACCTTTTATTTATTTTGCAGGAAATAAATCAATAGTGAACTTCATTTAGAAGAATAGCTAGGAAAATTTATCTTAGAAAGTTTTAACTTAAATTAGTATGTAGTAGTTTAAGATAATTTTAAAAATATAATTCTCTTGGATATAAAATTTTTCTATTTTATATATTGGAAATTAGAATTTTGTACATTTTGGTGATATATATATATATACTAATAATTTTTATTTGCTTATGTGACAATATCTTAGCACTAAAAATCCATACCATTTGTGACAACTTCTATTTTATGGCCTCCAATGCAAAATTTTTCGATTAAGCAATTAAATTGTTAAATTTAATAATATTATTTGTGACAAACACGAACACTTTAGTGATAAATTTTTGTCATTAGTGATAAATTTATTGTAACATATAATATTTATTCAGTGACAACATTATTGTAACATATAACTTTCACTCTTGTGACGAAATCTGTTAGACAATATGGTCATTGATGCAAAATTCTTTTATCATTAATGTAATTCCATTGTTGAATTGATAGTTTTATTTGTTACAACAATAAACAAATTAACGACAATATTTTTTGTAAGAACAATTTTTCATTTTTTGACGAAATGATGTTGACATTTTTTAATTAAAATATTAGCGACCAAGAAAAATGGACATTGATAAAAAAAACACGAGTGACAAATATTTTGTCACTATTTCAATTATTTTAATAGCGATGATGTTGTCACGATAAAATAAAATACTATTACGATTTTATTTGTTCCTACTTTATATTGTTTGTGTCGACGAACTTGTCATAAATATGTAAAGTTACTGTGACCATATGTTTTTGTCACACATTCCATAGTTTTTAGTATCAGTACTTTTGTCATAAAAATATTGTATAATTGTGAACATTTTTCTAAATTAGTCATTATTTCATTAGTAACAGAAGATGGTGACTTTAAAAATTAGACATTATTAATAGTAGTGACTCATATTACTGCTTTTAGTGACAGCTTTTGCTTTCATTAAAGATACAATTTAAGAATCATGAATTCTCAATCCATTAGTGACATCTCATCCAACATTATTCTCACTTGGTTCAACAATTTGAAAAGTCTTGATGGTTAATTTCAAGAGTTAAATTCTCCGTATCATACACCAACAGTTTGAAGACTTTCTTAGAGGCAAGAGAATTAGATTTATTTAGATAAGTGATATAAATTATAAAAGTAATGCTCAATTTAATAGCTACTATCTCTACTACATACCATTTGCTCTCTTTTTTTCAATAGCCTTATAAAATAAGGTAATTAATATGTTTTAGGAACCCAAAAAAGCTTGGTTCCTTCTTCTTTTTAACCTACATTTCTAAAGTTTTACTTAACATTATTTTTTTGATAGAGCAAAATCTATCAATATGTCTAAACTCACCACAAAATTGACATACCATGTCATATGAGTAATGATGATGCATAAATGCATTGCTTGGAATTCTATGTGTGTATGCATAATGAGGAAGTTTTCTTTGGACATTAAATGTATTGAATGGTATCCTAGGTTAGTGAAAAGTCCTACCATGATTATATGTATGATGGCTACTATGAATGAAAGAGTGATACATGCTTCTATAGGGGTATGAGTGGGTTTGCATGTTATCTTTAAAATTATACCTATTCTTTCCTTGAGAATATTGACCTCTACGCCTAAGTTATGAGTCATATATGAAAGCATAATGTTTTCCCTTAGGTTGGGAATTAATGTGTCAATACATGTGTATGATAAGATATGGATACTCTATGCTTATTTGCCATTCTAGGCAATGATTATTCACTATGTAAATGTTTTCTTTTGACAAAAGTAGTTTTAACATGGGAAATACTTTCACATATATATCTAATTCCATGCCTAACATTAGAAATCTTTTGAGCTCCTAACACGCTTTCAAGTTTCTCACTTCCCTTTTTAAATTTAGATAATCAATATCCTTTTTGAGTGTTTCTTTCTCACACTTTAATGCATCTAAGTCATGATTATCATCAATAATCACATTTTTGTATGCTTTAATGCTATGTAATTCACTTTTTATCTGTGGATTCTCACTTATGCATGCATCCAACTCTTTTTGAACTTCCTTGAGTTTAGAAGACAATTTCTTCCTTTTTTTACTCATAATTTCTAAAATTCTTACTAATCCATCATATGTCAAATTAATATCACTTCATTACAAGAATTAGGGTTTAATGTTACATCATCATTTTCCATAAAGGTAAAGCACATATGAGCTATCTCTTCCTCCGAATGCTTGCCTTCAAATTCACTTGTGTCATCCTAAGTTGATTCTTTAAGTGCTTTCTTCTTATCCTTCTTCTCCTCTTTACATCTTCTCATTATCTTTGAGTTAAGGACATTGTGACTTTATATGACCAAGTTTTCTACATTCAAAGCAAGTAATATTATTGGATTTATATTTTAAATAATTATTTTCTTTCCTTGAAGTCCTTTCATTTGGAGAATTTCTTCTTCAAGAACTTCTTGAATTTTTTGTTGAGAAAGTCAATGTCTTCTTCTTTAATTTCACTAGTTGATGGTTCTTCCTCTCCACTTGATTCTTCTTTTGAGAATTTGAAAGCTAATTTTCTTTCTTTCAAAGTTTCATCTCTTCTTGTATCTCTTAGAGCCTCATTTCATATAAAAGGAAAGATTCGATAAGTTCATCTAATGGAAGTATTATTAGATGCTCAACTTCTTGTAATATTATACCTTTAGCTTCCCACATCTTTAGAAGTGACCTCAGCAACTTTCTAACTAATTCATAATTAGTAAGGTCTTTCCAAGACCTTTTAGATCATTTATAATATCAACAAATCTAGTATAAATGCTAGAAATGCTTTCATCATGTTTTATTTGAAATAATTCATATCGATATGTTAGCATGTTTACTTCACTCTCTTTAACTTAAATTGTGCCCTCATGAGTAATATCTAATGCATGCAAAACATCATAAATCGTTTCATATATAAAGATCCTATTAAATTAATTTCTTTATAAAGTACAAAATAAGATGTGTATGGCTCTACTATTCAAGGATACGAATATGCTATCTTGTGGTTCTTGTTCTTCCTTTAATTTGGGTACGTTTATGTTATCTAAACTTTTTGTAGGAATAAAAGGACAATTAGAAACTATTTCTTGTAAGTCTACACTTTTGACCATTAAAAAGAATCTCGTCCTAGTTTTCTAATAAAAATAATCATTACCATCTAAGAAAGGTGATCTACTAATGCTTTATCCTGCTTAGTTGATGATGATGATGAATCTAATAAATATGTCATTATAATCTTTGCTATCAAATTTTTTTAGAAATACTAGCCAAATAAACTCACTTTGATACCACTTGTTAGTCCCTAGTGGCATCTAGGGGGTGAATTGAGTGTTTATAATATTTAACAAAATTTTTAACCAACTTACTCAATTAATAACAATCTAATAAACAAGGATGAGACAATTTATTAATATATTGAAAAATAATTAAAAAAGGATAGGCAAGAGAGAATGCTAGTTGATTTATAATAATTTGGTGAACAACTCTTGCTTACGTTCACTCCTAAAAATCTTCTTAGAATTTCACTATAATTTTTTTTTGCAGTTAAAGAATAACCTTTGTACAATCTTTTTCAGTAAAGAGGAATCCTTCTTACAATCTTCTTCTAAGGTAAAGACGAACCTCAATCCTATTTGGATCACCCTAAGTAATTCAACAATCCACCAATGTATTACAACTAAAAAATATCTTACTTATTCACTTGATAACTCCAAAATGACTCACTCACCCAAATATGACAAAATGATGCTAAAATGACTGGAAAACTCTTTGAAATGTATTTATAAAACACCTAAAATCTTCTTGATGCTAAAAATGATGAGAAAATACCTATTAATAGTATTTGAAGACCCAAAATAGTCGTTGGAACCAAGAACTATCTATGACAACAACTTCAATGACTATATAGTGCACTGGTCTATACTAGTTGACCAATATGCATTTATAGCACTAGATTCACTAGTCGTTGGAACACTGGTCGACCAGTATAAATCTTGGTTGACCAATATATCAACCAATGTTGCTACAAACTCTTGATATATCAAATGTAACATCTTTAACCTATATTGGTTGACCACTAACCAATATAGGTCGATCAATCGCCCAAAAAAATAATTTTAATAATTTCAAAATCTCAAAAACAATTTTTTAATTTGAATATGATTAAAAAAATTCTCAAAATATTTCGAAAAGATTATTTAAAAGATCAAGAGGCTTTTCTATTATAATGGAAAGCTTTAGTACCTCTTAATGAATGTAAAGATTTATGCAATAAAGTAAGAAGAAATGACTATGCATAGTGAGCCTTTTGGATCATCAAATTAACAAAGTGAGCTTACAAATAATAATACAATATATGAAATGACCTTGATCTCCTTTTGTTCTTATTTTGATCTTTGTTTCATCATTACAATTTTCAATTTCTCTTTATCAACTTTACACACCATCTTCTTGAGTTTATGACTTTATTTTGTTTTACTATTGCTTTTCATTAATATAGTAAAGAAATTAAAAGTAACTTTTTTTGTTATCATCAAAACATCAATTAGAAAATCCCTTGATTCAACACTGTCTTGTATAGTTTGACTTGCAACCAAAAATAAAATTTCTATTCTTGATAGGATCAAAATTTCCTATGCAATCTCACATGTTTGTCAACTTTGTCACATTGATGAAAGAAACTAGAGATCACCTTTTTTTTAAATATAAATTCTCTAAAGGGTTATGATGCTTTATACAACAACTGAATGCTCATGCTTATGACATTGAAGATTGGAAACCTTTGATCTTTTGGTCATCTCAAAAGCACAATTTAATGATGAAGAAATTTTCAGCAATAAGATATACTTTAGTGCAATCATTATGTCATGCAGAATGAAAGGCATGAAAGTATTTTTAATGGCAAAATGCGATGTAGGAATACCCTTTTTTTCTTCTATAACTCTAAATTAGAATGGAGGCATCATCATATCTAATATTAAGAAAAGCTTGGTATCTCCCTTTGATCATTACTGCTAGAGGTTGGATTTATTAATTAGTTGTTTAGTTATTAACTTGTTCATTCTCTAATTAAATCACTTTATATTCTGCTTTGTTTTCACTTATGTTGAGCATGTTGTCCTTTTATTACTTTAAGTTATAACTCCTGTAGAGATGTTTCATTATTCTAATTCTTTAATTCTCAAAAAGAGAGAGAGAGAGAAAAAAATGATTCTTTCTAAAATGGATGTTAAAGTCTAGTTTTTAGAGTGGCATATTAAACATGACGAATACTTAATATACTTGAGGCAGACCCACAATTCTAAGCATCATTTTCAATTATAGGTATTCTTTCACGTACAATCAACACAAACTCAACACTGACTGCTACTACATGCTGTATGATATACTATATAGGATTTAATTGGGCTGATTTAATATGTTCATAGTAAAATTCAAGTATGGCACCTAAGCTAATTATATACTTCATTACTATGATGTATTCAAAACAATCAGCATACGTATTATTGTGAACCCTGTTCATGATTTGGGATGTGATGAGAGGACTTCATTTCTTATGTAATTAAGGTGACATGTTAGATAATTTTTCCGTCGAAACTAAATCCTATACATAAAAAATCTAAATAGAAAGGTTTAAATATACTCATTAGACATATCTATATTGGGATCGGGGTGCTTTTGAGATTCATGGCCATGTGAAATGCTTTAAAGTTTTGTTACTGTTGAAGACAACATTTGGTTACATCCCATAGTCCCGACGCTGGCTTCTCTGTTTAGCTCTAAGTGAATCAAGCAAAAAAAGCCAGTCACATTTAGATGGTTTACTCGCTTATGATCAATTATGGTTAAACAACAAAAAGTACAGGTACCCAATTAAAGATATTTGCCGAAGGTTGTGAAGTGTTTATTTGGCTATCAATATTTATCACAAATGTGGCCTAAACTACTATAGTTCTTCAGAAGTAAGCTAAGTATGTCTGTTCTTAAGAGGGAAGGAGTTTATTAGAATAGCCGAATGCAAATTTTGATTTTTATTTATGTACCTAAATCTAAGAAAGTAATTTATATTTGTTATAACCAAGCAATATCTATGGACCAGAATGATTCTATTAGGTTAATCGAAAAATGGCTTTAGTTTTTAATTAAATTTAATTGTAGTTAGAATTATTAGATGCATTATTAATTATATATTTTCATAATCTATTTTATTTTATATTAAATTTTATAGTTTCTATTTTTATTTCTTATGTATTAATTTATGATAATCTAATACTAATTTTAAAATTTAAATTTTAAACCTCTTTTTTTTTATTGATTTGATGTTTCATTCAATTTTAAAACATTGTATAAAACTATGTAAAATTGATTTGACTAGTCATATGTAAACTTAGAGAGGTATCTCACCTAATTCTAGTACGTGGCATCA
>JANIJF010000005.1:71705209-71716360 GCA_024520955.1 Erythroxylum bequaertii
ATTCCTAAGAATGTGAAGGGAGGAAATACTGTACTGAAGTTCAACTTGGTACCCATAGCAGACTGCAAGCTCCTCCAAAACCTCGAAGTAAATCTCGAATCCCTATCCGATACTATAGACACTGAAATCCCATGCAGTCCCACCACCTCACTCACATATTTCCAGGCCAACTGATCAAGTGAGTTATTCTCTCTCACTGGTAAGAAATGGGCTGACTTAGTCAACCAGTCCACTATGACTCATATAGCATCATACTGTCTCGGAGTCTTTGGCAAACCCATGATGAAGTCCATAGTAATCCGTTCCCATTTCTACTCTAAAATGGGCAACGAATGTAAACGAATGTAACTTCCCTACTGGAGCCTGGTGTTCAGCATTAACTTACTGGCAAGTCATACATCTAGATACATATTCTGCGACTTGCTTCTTCATTCCCAGCCACCAGAAATGTTGCTTCAATGTGTTATACATCTTGGTACTACTAGGATGCATAGCATAGGCGGCCATATGAGCTTCCTCAAGAATCTCCTTCCTCAGATCATTGACATTAGGCACACATAGCCTCTGCCCCAACCACAATGTCTCATCCCTCAACTCAAACTCAGAATTCGGATTCGTCCTCACTTTCTCCATAAGCTTGACATATCAGGATCTTTACTCTGTACTCATTTGATTCTGTCATGTAACATTGGTCTCACTTTCATAATATATTCAATTATCATTATTAATTGGTTATAATGATAATATATTTTGGAAGAAACATAGGACATAAAAACTAATCTTAGTTGAATTAGGATTTAGCGACAAATTTCCTATTAATATGTATTTGAAATCATTTATACAAAAAGGAAAAAAGAATAATAAATAAAACCATATATCCAAATCTATTATTAAAGAGAATTAAAAATAAAACGTTATGACAAAATATGAACCATAAATTAAAGCCTATTGACATTTGACGACAAATAGTTATAATTTTAAAGATAGCTATTGCATATTTTGGTATTACTAGATTCATAAATCCTAATTGATACATTATAAAAATAGCTATTTCATATATATAGGACATATACACCAATCCTAGTTGAATTAGGATTAATTTTTATATCGTATGTGAATAAGAAATAAGATTAGGAGGTGTTTGGTTCCGTTTTATTTTTAGGTTTTTTGTTGTTGTTTTCATAAAAAATAAAACAGTCCCCAAAAATTAGTTTGGTTAAAATTATTTTCGTTTTTTGTTGTTAAAAATAGAAAAACTGCAGCACTTTTTTTAAAACGTAAAAAAGACGTTTTTCGTGTATCTTTAAAATAGGTTTTTGTATTTTACAAAAACTAGTCTCCAACGCGACTGTATAATCTTCTACATCTTCCGCTGTTTCTCTGGTTATATCTACTGCCTATTTTTTTTCATTGCATAAGTTATTTCTATCACTTGCATTAAAAGGTCTCTGTGCATATAGAAATTAACGAAAAATCTATCATCTTCATCGTCTTCTCAGTCTCTACATCTTCAGCTATCTTTTGCAGTTGCTTCCGTCGGCAATTTCTAGGCTTGTTTATTGACAGTGGTCTCAAGATTCTGAGCTGCTCCATAGGCAAGAAACACAAGCAAAAACACAGAGCTTAGGATATGAACATCACGTGTATGGTTCTTCTTCCTAAGAAAATTAAAAGAGATCAACGGTGCTTCTTCTTCGTTTCTATCATTCAGAGAGGCCATTTTTGGGTTCTCAATTCAATCCAATTTCAATTGGAGAACTTTGCTATATAGCCTAGAAGTGAGTGATAATACCCAATGTAGAGAGGTCAAACTACAAGCAAAACGAAAATCACCAGCTAGAATCTTCAAAACTAAAGGACACAGGGAAAGGGTTTGATGGGTTTTAACTTTATGCAATTAATTAAGCTCTAATGAAGCTTAACGTGTCCATTTGGTAGACCAGAAAAGAGTCATATACAAGAAACGTGAAAAGAAAATTGATTCCGTTTTGTATTACAAATCTCAACCAAACAGGTTTTTGTTTTTTTAAGAAAAAAACAAAACCAAAAATAAGAAACAAAAACCAAAAACAACAACAGAAAAATAAAAGTGGAACCAAACGACCCCTTAATGTTCATATCATATGTAAAATAGGAAATAGGAAATACTTAAGTCAAAAATTGTAGGATTAGTATTTATGTCGTATATGAAATATGATTAGTGTTTAAAACATTTATTAATAGGAAATTTTAAAAGTAGTTATTTCACATACGAAATAAACACTAATTCTCGACAAATTTCCTACTAATACATGTCCTAACATGATTCAAGCTACTATTATGTGATTTTAGTTTGATGACAAATTTCTTATTAATATGTGTTCTAACACTAATCCTAGTTGCTACTATTTTGTGATTCCAGTACAATTTCCTATTAATTGTGATGTGATTTTCTAAGAATAGAAATCCAATGGAAGCTTTAAAGAATACAAAAAAACTACGTATGTTGATGATGATAAAGAACATTTGATAAAATAGGGAAAGCGTGAAAACAAAGATTAAAATATGATTCTAGTGCAAAGAAACACAACAACAAACATGGATATTTGTAAATTGAACAAAATTTCGATATCATCAATCACTATGTCAAATAATACTCTCTAAAACATTAAAAAAATGCCCCAAACAACACTCTAGAACCCATGAAACTAACCCATATAAAACTATTTTAGCCATTAGTACTAAGGTTGCAGAATATTATCCACAATATTGTATCTTGCATAATTTCTAAAGAGAAGCTAAACCTTCCTCCTCACATTTATTCAAATTGCTACACAAGCCATCAGTAATATGACCTTAGGGTAATCAATTCAATATACAGACTTAAAGTTTAAAATTTTTTATCGATACAATAGTGAGGCTATTTTTAATCTTCAACTTCCTTTATGAAAAAGGGATCCTAAGCCTTAACAATGAAGAGGTTGAAGACCTTCTCCAGCATGTCAAAAGTTTGTGAAGATAAAAGGATGTCCAATACATTCATAAGAAGAAAAAAACAAAGAAAATTTGCTAAAACATACTCAATATGGAAATCCAATCCAATCAAAAGCATTTAAGCTCACTAGGAAGCTTGGGGAAACTTTAACATTAGGAAATGAAAAAAAATTAAAATTAACCACACTTTAAGTAAAATTAAATGATTCCTTCAGGACACAAATGATCAAGAACTCTCTATAACATAAAAAATGACAAAAACATTGAGAGAATAATTAAAAGAAAACACCAGAGAGATGAGAGAAGAAAACAAATGTAGACAGTAAGAAAAGAAGAAAATTACCTGAGAGCTACAACGATGAAAGAAGAAGAAGAATTGCATGCAAAATAGATGTCATTTAAGTGGAAAATACAAAGACAAAAGAAGAAAACATGAAAACAAAACACAAGAGGAAAAACATAAAGAGAAATCACTTACTAGTTGTTTGAGCAACCAGAAAACAAAGACAAAAATAAGAAAAATCAAATGATATAAGAGAAAACACTTAGGTTATCAGTCTAAACAAAATAATATCGTTTAAATGGAAAAAATGACGTCATTTAAATTATTTTTGGAGTCTTATTCTTTTCACTATGAACATATTTTCGTAATCAAAAAGTTTTTCCTATGAAACTTATTATGTAGTTAGAAAACGTGACTAATAGCTTTGAATTTAAAACGTATTTGTGTTTTACTTATAAAATAAAAAAATTTTTTCAAAACTTTGTTCTCAGTAAAAAAGGGTAGCTAAAAAGTTATTAGGTATGAATGTCGAATAGCCTATTCACAAATTAGCTTTTTTTACGAAACAAATTTGTAATAAAACTAGACATAGCTAATAGTCTAAAAAAACTTGCGAAATATTTTATTTACGGGCAGATTGTTTTAATAGGTTACGATTTAAATTTTTCATAATTAAATTGTAACTATTAACCATGAATTTCAAATTATAGCAAAAGAAAAAGTAACTAAGAAATAATTTTTTTTGTAGTGTATTTGAGAATCTAACCACGAAGAGAATAGGTTATTTTTAGACTATTTTATTAAAAAAAAAAGGTCATTTCAAGACTAGAAACGAAAGAGATATGTGGTTTTAGAGATCAATTATCTAGCTTCCATTATAACTAACGTAATCATAAACTATGTGGAATCTACCTCATAATCCCTTCCCCACAAGTAATGGTTTGAGACCTTGGGTTAAGCTCCTATATGTCAAACTAAAATATCTAGTTAATTATACCTTAACTACGCCTCGTCATGTTTTATAAAGTCAATATCATATAAAATGGCCGAATGCTACATATTCATCTGAATTTCTTACTGTGTCAGGTGGAAGAGGCCGTAAGCCCATATGTTCAACCGAATCTAGTACATATAACAAATGTAAACCAATAAATACATAAACACCTATACGTACGTTAAGATGTTAATAACTAGTAGAAGATATAAAAACAGAGAGGGGTACATAATAATATACTTATGTTGAGGAGCTGACTTGGAGAATAGACCCATGCAGAGAATGGAGAAGAACGGACAAAATGATTATATAGAAGATGGGAGTGATACGCTGTTGAATTTTCAAGGCAGCTTGGCACTGTCCTCAACCACACAAAAAGCCACACCCAAAAACTTGAGATTGACTTGTGGATGCTCACAGATCACTTGCTCGTGCATAAATATGAAATAGTTTAATTTAAGGGTAAGATGACCTAATACCAAAAGGTATATTCAAGTTGGCACCACTTAGGCAACGAATTAAAGATCCTTATATGCATAGATATCTGTTAGTTAACAGCGTGAAACCTTCCAAATTGGGGACTAGTATATATACCGAAATTGGTATCCCAGCGATATGTGAAACCAGTAAGAACGCTTCACATCAACTTTTTACCTAAAAGTATATAATGATATCGCTTATAAACATGGACAAATTTTGTATGATTCTGACTAAATTAAGTATATTTCATTCATTCAAGTTTTTAATTATAGAACAAATAGCAAATTCTGACAATAATAGATGATTAATTAGTGCTTACTTGTGAAGAAAGAATGAGTCTTTCTTTAATTAGACTAGACCTACCTGTACTTACCAATTAAAAATTCGTTCTGACCCTTAATTATACCACACATGTTGTTTTACATAATCATCCATAGTTTATTGTATAATCTTTTGAGGTCAACAGCTGTAATCCATGGATAAGCTTATTCGTCCTCACATGTAAAGAGTGTCATTATCGATTTATTAACAGTTATTTTATGGCGCTTTCGTGGATCAAGGGTTTTGGTTTTATCATATGTGTCAAAATTTCTGGTTATATATGCCAAAGATGTCTTGAATATTAGAAAATAGCACACCTAATCTCGGTGTATAATTAAAAAAATTAACATTTTGGCGAAATATATAATAATAATAATAATAATAATAATAATTTTTAATCTGAATTACAGGAATTCGTACATCTCCTAATATAAGCCTTGAAAAATGAAGAAGTTGGCTCAATGTTCTCTGTATGAAAACATCCATAAAGATAATGATTTGGTATAAGCCTAATTAGATATATCTAATGAACATTAGGGGATTTAGTCTTTTATTGCAGTGTTTTCTTTGGCAAAAAATCTACATGTAAACAAAGAGGTCATTGGTCGGTCGGTTGATCTAGGTCGTCACACTCAGAAGTCATCCAAAAAATCATCAATGCCTCTAGCTATTACATGATTTATATGCCTTCTTCTTATTATTTTGTTTTTCTTCTTGGAACCTATTGCCAATTACATGATAATATATGTACAAGGGCTAATAACTTGTTCGCAATAGAGACAATGTCAACGAATATATATTGCAAGTTGCAGGCCATACGTACGTGAGATAATACTTGTTCGTCATTCCTTTGGATTCTTCGAAGATGGCTCGTAGGTTAAGTATCGTTAAAGTATGTGCACAATCAAAACCTTATATTGCTGTAACTGGATGGGTCTTAGGATATACCCTACATTGCTGTGTTTTAGCGTGTTAATTTGGATAGGATTACTTGGTACGTCTTGTATTGTCATATTATGTCCTTCAAGCAAAGAGAAAACTACGTAATAATTCTTTCATTTTCCAAATCCATGTCTCTACAACTGTAATTATTACTAAACAAATATAATTTAGTATATTTTTTTTCTAACATAAGTGTGTAGAAGTATTCATATCTCATATTAGGTCCATGATAATGTTATTTACATCCACTTTTCTAAATGATTAGCTTTCTTTTTAATCATCAACTAGCAGGAAATGGAGTCAAGAATGTCTTCTCGAAGCAAACGAATATAAAGTAATGAACCTTGAAAATTTTGACCTTATATTGCAAATTAAATGTTGAAAAATTGTATAGCAATCAAACTTTCTTATAAAACATACTATATAACATGAAGAATCACAAGGACAGAAGATAGCTAAGGGACTCCTACTTAATTAGGAGGCAAAAAAGTCAGCGATATATAGTATGGCTATAGCAATATAATATAGTGACGAAAGAGCGAGGCAGCTTCAGAATTAAGGGGAAGAACAGCAGTAGAAATTTAAAGGAAGACAATATAGTATTGTAGTTGAAGGTTTTTCTGCAGTGATGGACAGAAGAGAAAGTGTATTGCTTGTCCCTACCATCATCATCTCGTGAGTCTGACTGGAAATTTGTCAACGGTTTCTCTATATGTATATAGATCCACTGCATTCATATATTATTTGCTACAGTATCTGTTGGCCTCTTCAGTTCTCTCCTATATATTCACCTGATCCTGCTCTATAATTCTCATACCCGTACCCCTCTTTATTGCTCAGGGAAGAACTAGCTAGCTAGGTGTGCTATTTACACCTTCTTGATCTTGTTTCTATGTCTGTCTTTCATAAACACACTCATATATATTATGTATATTGTAGATAGATATTATAATTGATCCATTCTTGTATGTAATGAATCACAGATTAATAAAACGTTGATACAGATGTCTCCTGCAATGGAAATGACCGATGCACAAGACGATCCCCGGCAAATGGGTCAACACCAAAAGGGTGTTAAGCAGCTCTACGAGAAAGGGATTAGCAGGGTTCCCTACAAGTACATATTGCCTGTTCAGGACAGACCAGGAACAACTCATGATCTTGCCAAGCGCAATCTCAAGTTGCCCATCATTGATTTCGCTGAATTGCAGGGTTCATGCAGGCCCCAAGTCCTCAAAACTCTTACAAATGCTTGTGAGCACTATGGATTTTTCCAGGTTAAAAAACCATGAATCGTATCAATGTGAAATTGGTCGTTTTTTTTTCCGAGGATCAATTTGTGAAATTGGCTTTTGATGACTGAATGCAGGTGATAAATCATGGCATTCCAAGCGATGTCATTAGCAGCATGATTCATGTTGCTAAGAGGTTTTTCGAGTTGCCGTACGAAGAAAGATCCAAGTACATGTCATCGGATATGAATGCTTCGGTTAGATATGGAACTAGCTTCAATCAAAATAAGGACAGTGTCTTCTGCTGGAGAGATTTCTTGAAGCTAATGTGCGAACCCAAGTCAGATGTCCTTCCTCATTGGCCTTCTTCTCCCGCAGACTTTCGGTAAATATCAAGTTTTAGTCCATTTAAGCCATGTACTCTCCATGCACGCCCTTACAACCAAAACTAATTAGTGGTATAAGCATTTGTAGCCTCAGATATGTAGTAATTAAGCTGAGCTAATGATTATTATTCTTAAACAGGCAGTCCGTGGCCACTTACGCAAAAGAAACCAAATATTTGTTCATAGCTCTGATGGAGGCAATACTAGAGGGCCTGTTGTTGGGAAGCACAAAGTTGAAATCAGAAGAAGGCGATGAAATCATAGGTGACTTTGAACATGGAGGTCAACTAATGATTCTGAATTGTTTCCCACCGTGCCCTGAACCTGATCTTACTTTAGGAATGCCACCGCATTCTGATTATGGATTCCTAACACTTCTTCTCCAAGATGAGGTCGAGGGTTTGCAAGTTCAACACCAAGGAAAATGGGTTACAGTTGAACCAATCGCCAACGCCTTCGTCGTTAACCTCGGGGATCAACTTGAGGTGGGTAAATATTTAAAATATTAGAATCTTAGGATACACACACAAAAAAGAAAGAAAGAAAGTATGTTTATGCTTTTTAGTATGTACATGTATATATGCTAACGGAGACTTCGTGAAAATTATGTGTTTTGCATCAGATATTTAGTAATGGAAAATACAAAAGCGTGCTGCACAGAGTCGTAGTGAACTCTGACAGGAATCGCGTATCGGTGGCCTCTTTGCATAGCCTTCCCTTCACGTCAATGGTGAGGCCATGGACAAAGCTCGTTAATGAAGCAAATCCACGGCGCTACAAAGATACAAACTTTGCCAGCTTTTTGGAGTACATCATATCCCGCGAACCTAAGAAGAAAGAATTTCTGGAGTCTAGAAAAATTGATATTATTTAGCTAAGGAAACGGAATCAAGGATGAACAATCCAAACAACAAAGAAAAGAAAGCAAGTTGACTTTTGTAGCATCGATTGTATTTGTTATTTTCTATTTTTTTTTAAATTTCAGGTTTGGCCGAAAGTAGGCATATAGTTCTTGAATTATATATATTTTGGAGAAGTGCAAAATTTTGTAATGTATTTCTGCTTCTATCTTCTAAGAGATGCACAAAGATCTTTTAAGATATCAAACTAAGTTAGTTAATAATTATTCCTTATTAAACAAAAGATAATGATCAATTATATTCATACATGTTTAAGTTTAACCAAATAGATCAGTTCCTTTTTGTCCCTCTCCTTGAACTTGCCGGAGTGGCGAGCCTACTATTGCCTTAAAAATAAATGTTCAATAAAATGAACTTGGCATGCCTTTGGTTTTGCTTTAATTCAAAGCCGCCGGGGCCCAACGGAGTTTGTTGAGTGATGGCTTATTCAAAGCAGGTCTTGGTCTGAAATGGCATGTTATTGACTTGGACTCTTGACAGCCATATCTCAGTTGATCCCAGTCTTTTATTTTTTCCCAGAAGAACAATTGACACTGTGCCACCAGGTCTTCTGTATTCAAAGTGAATTTTATAGTCTAGGTTTTTAACAGTGGTCCCCCTCTCTTGAAGCTACCATCAACCCTCAATTATATGAATCCAGATCCTCTGTTCAATATTACTCTGTCTTATTCTGTCTCATAGAATCTCAGCGATTTATTTTGCGGGACCCACGTGAAATTTATGTAAGACCCACATAAATAAATGACTGAGATTTATTGGACACAATAAGACACCATAATATTGGACAGAGGGTCTAGACTCCAATTATACTTTCCCATCTTCTTTTCAATCAACTTCCAAACTCTTACTCCAATAGCTTTTTTCCTTCCCATAGTTGTTTCATTCAACTTTCAGACTCTTACTCCAATAGCTTTTAATCCAGGTACCATTAACAATTCCATTCACTTAAATACTATTGAGACAGTTCCTATTGTCAAGGACTCTTCTACAGATTCTAGAAAAGTCTCGGTTATTTGATAGAGTCCTTTATGCTTATCGTATACTTGTATATGTATTTTAATTTACCTTTAATCCCTCGTGTGTATTTCCCAACAAGAGACTCTAACTACAAAAAAATGTCATTTAGCGACAGAATTACCAATAGAAAACATTTGGATTCTGTTAGTAATATAAATTAGCGACGGAATCAACGACGGACAAAGATGTCGTTAAAACGGCCGTAGGTAAATTTACTGACGGACATATTATGTAACCGTCGGTAAATATATCGACGGATGGCCTTGACCGTCGGTATATTTACCGACGGATGGCTGTGACTATCGATAAATTTATCTACGGACTTTTCCTTTCCGTCGAAATATTTGCCGACAGTATTGGTTATTCTATCGGTAAGATTTCCAATGGTTATGATTGACCGTGGATGAGTATACCGACGACTCAAAAAATCTTGACAATAAAGTTGGTGACGATTGTCAATATTACTGACGGAACAAAGAGTAACCGCTGGTAATTATCTTACATTTTATTGGCGGTTTATGGTGTTTCATTGGTAAATATAATGGATTTTACCGACGTACTTTTATTTCCTGTCGGTAAAGAAATTTAAAAAAATTAAAAAATCCTGACATTAAATTTTGTTTCATGATCTTATGATTAATGCATAATTTCAACAGTTATGAATTATCTGTGCATAATATTTTGATTTGTTTATATATTTAATTTCTTTAAACAGAAAGTTAATTGATGATATAAAGTTAAAATTATCTTAATTAATAATTAAAACAATATAGTGTACATAATAAGATTTTGTAATTCAAAGCAAATGATTACAACAATCCTATTGTCCTAGTGACCACGGGTGCTCTGAGGTGCTACCCCTCGCCTTCAACTCATCCACCTCTTGTATCAACTGAGCTATGTAGTCCATAAATGTCTCCACTGTGGTCCGAAGTTAATTGACTTCACTGGTTTGCGACCGTCTACTAGATACTGATGTACTGGACATGGAGGATTAGGAATAATATGTGTTAAGATCAAAATTATTTTTTAACTGCAGATCTATTTTTTTGTTTGTAATCATATATGTTAGAAGAGAATTAAAGTGTAGAAGTTTGATATTTAACCTAAATAGTATTTGTACTAGTGCATGTACAAGTGCCAAATAAAATAAGTATTCATAAAATATGAATAATTATTTTAATAAATTATTATAACATATACAAATTATCTAATATGTTTAGAATAAAATTAGTATTATATTAAAAAAGATGTGTGTAAAGATTTGCATATGAAAAGTAAAGAGAGCCTAATCATTTCAGAGAGCATCAATGAAATAACAGATTGACATAATTAAGATATTTGGAACTATAAGTCAAACTCATCCTATATTAATTCATTGATAAATTGAAGTTCGTGTAGGTCATTTACATTAAAAATGTAGGACGTTCAAATGGGAAGTTCAAACCACAAAAAATACCCAAATTAAACCAAGTACACAAAAACCTAGTAAATAACAAAATCACTTACATCAACCGACACGCAAAAGGATCTTCCTGAAGTACGTGAAGGAAGATGATGACGGAGCAACTATTGGGACCCGATTTTAGAACCGGACCCCATC
>JANIJF010000005.1:71802302-71813898 GCA_024520955.1 Erythroxylum bequaertii
ACAGTACAACTGTATAATATGGACTATTTTGCAATTTTTAAAAATTTTAGGGGCTATTTTATAAATTTAAAAAATTTTCTGAAACGGTACTCGGTACCAACCAGTACCGGTACAGTTCCGTTCCAGAACTCAATCCGGTACCGAACCCGGTACGGTATTCATAACATTGCATGTAAGCCATAGAAAATAATCTTATTTGGCAGACGAGAAGTAAGTTTCCCGAGCGAGGAAGGAAAATGACATTAGTCATAACTGCTAATACTGGACTACTGAATCTTACCATGTGCTTTATGTTGGAAATTCTGAATCCCAGTCACAGCGAAATAATTATAAATTTTTTTTGCAAATTAGTTTCCAAAAATTTAGATCTCTTTAATTATATAAAATAATTAACACATGAATTATAAAAAATATGAATCGTAATTCGTATCTTATTCTGAAGCTTAATCTTGTTTTTATTGTATCCTTCAAACCGTTTGTAAAATCAATCTGTTATAACTATCGTAGCCGCATAAATACCCAGCCTCTAATAGTATCCACACGATAGGTTAAGAGAACTTTGCAACTCTTACAAAGAGAGATAAGCAAGAAGTGCTAGCTTTACTAGAGCTTAAGCCTATTTATAATAGGTTTTGGACATTTTAGTAATTTTATTGAAATTAAATTAGACGTTAATTAGAATTACAAATAATTCTAATTAAATACCAATTATGCCCAAATCATATCCAGTATCTCTTATTGATCTATATTTATTAAATATCTCATATTTAATCATAAAGTTTCTTAAACTTTACAATCAAGTCCAACTTGATTAAATTATTTTTGCTCTTTTCAACCCATTCTTTATGTGAGACTCTCTAGATTCATAAATATGTTAGCAATGATTAAAACTTATAATTATAATTCATAATTAGAATTAGATAAATTAAAACTTCTTTTAATTTATCTTTAATTCTTTAATTAAATAATTATAAATCAAGATTGACGTCTAGCAATGCTTCATGACTATCCAAATATTTAGGAATATCAAAGTAGTTTTGACTAATCTTTCCGTATATGATTTTTCTATATAATTCAATTCTTTTATCATATAATATTATGATTAGACATAGAGTATGAAATAAATGTCTATTCTATTTTAAGTCTAATCATATTAGTTTTCCACCATTAGCTATCAATTCAATTAATAACATATGTAAACCATGTACAATGTCATTCTATCTTGATCAAAGATTTCCCGACTCAATACTAATCGGGAATAACGGAACATTCTTCCTAATTACTTTAGGATGATAAATCATATCTTAATCACACAACTACCTTCATATAGTTCATACTACCTTTCTATTTAGACATTGACTGATACGGTCTAATTGTCCCATATCGGTAATAAAAGAGAATGATGTGGGGTTTATAGGCTTATGAGCTCTTCCACTCTTTAAGCTAGCTTTTGGGGTTGGTTCTCCATAAGACCTGTAACAATTGGTATCGGAGCTAACACTACACTTTCAAGTCATCGTGCCATGCCCACACGTGGTGATGCCGGTATTGCAGTGTTCGTTCAGGACTAAAAAAGGTCTAGCACACAACCAACCCACCGATGTCTGGGCTACGAAGCATGGTGGAATGTTATGGTCTAATTGTCCTACATCGATAATAAAAGAGGTTGACGTGGAGTTTACAGGCTTATGAACTCTTCTACCCATTAAACTAACTTTTAGGGTTGGTTCTCCCAAAAAAAAACCTGTAACAATTAATAATAAGTCACAAGCAAAGCTTTAGTAACTTATATAAAGGAATTCTATTTTAGGTGAGAATAGACCATAGGAATTTGCTTTAAAAAAATACATACCCTTCTCATTGGATAATGCTTGAATTTAAATGCATTAAAATAACAAACTTTTCCTAACATACTGCCATAACTACTTGAGACTCGAACTCCAACAACACTACTAAATAGCTCGCACTTATTCACATCACCAGATTATTAGCTAACAACTAATTGACTCAATCCTAACCATACAATGCGCCTGACAGTTCCATTGACTCATTCCTAACCATACAATACATTTGACAGTCCCACTCATTAAGAGTTTCCTTAAAGTTCTCATGGCTTCCACATTTATACCATATATCTTGAGTTTTTCTTGGGCACTCGTGGATCGTCTGAGCTTATCAATACCCTTCGCTTCCAATGGAACCTTGTCCTCAAGGTTCAAATTTATGAAATTTTCCCGCAGTTAGTGAGTACTTTCCCAAGTGGCATCCTTGACTGGAAGCTGCTTCCATTTCGCCAGACTTTCTTCTACAAAGAGTAACCCCTTTGTGATCCATCGAGTATTTAAAATGTGTTTAGTTTCTATGATGATTTCTTGATCAACAATAGGCGGTATCTGAGGACTGGCCATATGAGTGTCACCTATTTTCTTTTTGAGCAACGAAATATGGAATACGTGGTGAATGCGGGTTCCTTTTGGAAGCTTGATTTTATAAGATACTTGGCCAAATCTTCTGCTCAATCTCTTAGGGACCGTAGAAACGGTTGGCAAATTTTTAACATGCTCACGTAAAAACTGTATGTTGGCGGTAGGGATGAAGTTTGAGAAAGACCCAATCACCCACTTGAAATTCAACATCTCGCCTTTTTGGAATTGGCCATTTGCTGCATTCAGTTATTAATAACACTAAGATTAGCTTTAAGTTGGAGTAATATGCCATCCCTTGAAGCAAGCTGTTAGTCAACATGTTGTACTAAAAATTGACCCACCTCATAATGTGGAATTGATGGAGGTAATCGCCTATATAATGCTTGAAAAGGTGTCATTCCAATTGATACATGGTAAGTGATGTTGTACCAAAACTCAGCCTATGGTAAGTAAAAGCTCCATGGTAAGTAAAAGCCCCATCGTCCGTTTGCGGGTGATAGGAAAAACTCATCTTTAGTTGTGTGCCTGTCATCTTGAAAAATTCTCGCCAAAAATGACTAATGAATAGTGGATCTCGATCATTAACGATAGTTCTAGGCAATCCATGTAGTTTCATGACCTCTTCAACAAATTTTTCAGCTACAAGTTTTGTAGTGAATGGATGGGCCAAAGCAATAAAATGAGCGATCAACTACTACGAAAATTGTGTTATTGCCATTGGATTGAGAAAGTCCTTCAATGAAGTTTATTGTGACATCATCCCATACTTGACATGGTATTGGCAATGGTTGTAAAAGGCCTGCTGGTGACAAAGTTGATAACTTAGCTCATTGACATACATCGCAAGCAAAGACATATTCCTACACTATTCGATGCATTCAAGGCCAACAAAATTGTTGAATTTCCGCCAATTAGAGAGTCATGGAATTCTCGTAAAAGCAACTTAATAATGTGTGAATTTGGAGGACCATTACTCGATTCTTATAGCACACTAATCCACCCCACCAAATATGTGGAACACCTAGTTTTTGTTGGCCAACTTCCCTATTTGTTGCATATATAGATGCTTGATGGTTGTTTCTTTGATATTAACAGAAATAGCATCAAGATGTGGGCTGCCAACCATGCGAGAAAGAACATCAGTTGCTGAATTCTCTTTGCCTACCTTATAGATTATTTCATAATCATATCCATGTAGCTTTAACACCCATTTTTGTTGCTTCAGAGTTATGATGCATTGCTCCAAAAAATATTTGAGGTTACTTTAATATGTTTAAATGAAGAATTGTCTACCCAAGATGTATGATCTCCATGTTTGGACAACTTAGACAATTGCAAGCATTTCTCTAACATATGTTGACCAGGATCTCTTGGATGAACCTAAGGCTCAGCTCATGAAGGCTATCGACTTGCCCTATTGAGTCAACACTGCACTAATCCCATCTTCAGAGGCATCAGTTTCAATAGTAAAAGGAATATTGAAATTTGGCATAGCAAGTGTTGGTATGGTGGTCACGGCCTTTTTGAGAATTGCAAAAGCAACTTTGACTTCATCACTCTAACTAAATTGGCCCTTTTCAACAAATTGGTGAGTGGTCAAGCCAAAACTCCATAGTCACAAACAAACTTCCCGTAATAACCTATTAAGCCTAAGAAACCACATAACTTAGAAATATTAGTAAGCCTAAGCCAATTTAACACATCTTTAATTTTCTTTTGGTCTACCTTTGCTCCTTGAATAGTAACAATATGACCTAAGTATTCGAATTCTTGTTGTCTGAAAGCACATTTGCTAAGCTTGAAAAAGAACTTATGTTGCCATAATATTTCAAAAGCCTTATGAACATGTACACGATGCATGGTCCAATTAGAGCTATGAAACAATATATTTTCAAAGAAAACTAACAGAAATTTACGAAGATATGGATGAAAAATAGAATTCATAATAGCTTGAAAAGTAGATAGGGCATTACATAGACCAAAAGGCATGACCAAATATTCATAATGGCCATTATAAGTGTGAAATGATGTTTTATGAATATCATATGGATGTACTTGTACTTGATGGTAACTGGCTCTTAAGTCTAATTTATTGAAGTAGGTTGCCTTATAAAGTTCATCTAACATGTCATCAATGGTAGGGATTAGAAATCGGTGCTTGATGGTGACAACATTAAGAGCTCTATAATCTGTAGGGTCTCACATTAATGGGTTGGTTCCCTCTTTAACTGTGATGCGATGCTCAATTTCTCTGGTTGGAGGAAGTTGGTTCGGCTCTCGAAAAATATCTCCAAAATCTTGCAATAATTACTACATGTCCAAATGAACCCCATCTTGTGGCATTTCTATTTTATTTTGAAAACAAACAACAAAGATTGCATTTCCTTGGCACAATTCCTTTGAAAGAGCTTACACAGACACCGCTTGGATGGATTGACCATCTTTCTGTTGAAGTTTCTAAGCTTTGTTATCCCATTGGAATTCCATAGTCATTTTGCTCTAATCATATACTATTATGCCTGATTGCTCCAACCATTGAACTCCTAACACCAAGTCTAACCCGATGAGTGGCAAAGCATAAAATGTAAGAGAAAAAAATAATACTTTGGAGAAGCATATTGACATGTTCGAACCACCCTTGACATTTCACTGGAGCTCCATTTGTCACTTTTATTTTGAACGGTTCAGTTGGTACAACAAGAAGTTGCAATCTTGTAGCTATTTTTCACTTATGAAATTGTGAGTACATCCACTATCAATAAGGACAATCACTTCATGATTCCCTAATTTTTGCAGTGATTCTTATGGTTCGTAGAGTGAACCACCCATGTAATGATATCGCAGGTTCATCCTGTGTCGCGATTGTAGTTTCCTCCTTGTCATCTTTAGTAGTTAAATTGAAGTTGTCATCCAACAGCAAGTTCTGAGGTTTGCGACACTTATGACCCGCAGTGAACTTATCATAGCAGTTGAAATAATGACCTTGAATTCATCATCGTTGCATCTCGTCCCAAGTCAAATGCTTCATGGGAGAGGTTGGATTAGTTTTTATAGGAGAAATAAGGCTACCCTGGGTGTGGTTGGATTGTGATGGCCTTGTAAATTTCAACTGGCAAGTTAATTGCTCATCCTGCATTCGTGCCAAGCTAATTGCTTCTTTCAATGTTTTAGGTTTAAACATTTAGATTCCTTCTGAAATCTCTGGTTTGAGGCCTCCCATAAACGTTCCAACTAGGGCCTTTTGTGTCTACCCTTGCACACGATTCCCCAACTTTTCAAATTCTTTCTAATAGTCTTATAAAAAGCCTGCCTGTTTCATTCTGGATAGTGCTTCATCAAAATCCTCACACTTTGTGGGTCCAAATCGAGCTCAGAGTTATTCTTTAAAAACTGACCACATGACATCCTTTTCTTCTTCTTTATAGGCTCGCCTTAGCCATTGCCACCATTGGTTCGCCTATCCTTTAAGATGAGGCTAATGTCATCTTTTGAGTTTCAGTGGTGCCTTGGAACGTGAAAAATTATTCCACTTTGCTGAGTCATTCTATAAGATCATCGCCTGAATATTTTGGAAATGTGAGTTTGGTCAATTTGGAAGAAAACAGTTGATATCCCCCCCTCTGTGTTGTCTTTGAACTCTTCTTTGTCGTTGCGAAATGACTATTATGAGCACTGTTATTGCTGTTGGATCCATCTTTAAAGAGCATAACCTCAGATAGCTCGGTGATTGTGTCTTCTATGTGTTGGAATTTGTCACCAAAACCATGTTCCATCCGACTCATGCCACTCCCTCAACTCAGCTTCCAAGTTTTCAATACGTTCTTTATTGATAGCCATAATTTCCAACTTTGATACTAATAATAGGTCCCAATTAAAGCTTCAGAATTCTTATATAAAGGAATTCTACTTCAGGTTAGAGTAGCCATAGGAATTTGCTTTGAAAAAATACACACCCTTCTCATTACATAATGTTTGAATTTAAATACATTAAAAGTAACAAACTTTTCCTAACATACTGCCACATCTACTTGAGACTCGGACTCCAACGGCACTACTAAATAGCTTGCACTTATTCACATCCCCAGATTGTTAGCAAACAACTAACTGAATAGTTCCTAACCATACAATGCGTCTAACAGTTCCATTGACTCATTCCTAACCATATAATGTGTCTGACAGTCCTACTCATTTAGCGATTCCTTAAAGTTCTCATGGCTTCCACACTTATACCATATATCTGAGTTTTTCTTGGGGCACTTGTTAGGATCATCTGGGCTTATCATTAGCCCTCTTTTTCATTCACTATAGTAAAGGACAAATGAAAGACAACTCAGAAATTAGGACCATTCCTTGATAGCTTTAACATGATCAAGTATGAGTGGTCATAAAAATTAATGCTAAATGAGAACTAGGGTTGTACTTAATGGAAATTTCCAAGTAACTAGAAATTAAATTTTTGATATCCTTCCTAATTTAAGAAAAACATATAAATTTTGTATAGCTTATATGGATTAATTAGTATTTTAAAGACTCTTTTAAAAAAATCCAAATACGATAAATAAAATCAAAATTCTAGCATGATACCGAATGAAACTTTCTCCAAAATGAAAAAAAATCCAAACACGGTAAATAAAATCAATTCGATGTTAGTTTAATTGCGAGTTATTTCTTATATTTTATGATCTTTGAATTTATAAAAACTGAATCTCTATAGTGTAAACTAAGACTGACTTATCCACGTGGTAGTTAGAGTGGGAATTAGTTTTTGTTTTTAGTAAATGAAATTCTCCAATTAGTGTCTAAGTTGAATATATCTTCTTGAAAAGATTGAGTTTTGACTGAGGTGAATGCACATCTTTGTTGTTTCCTTGTTGAGTAATTCGCATTATGTTAAAGAATATGTTGGGTGGAACTTTTTTTTTTGAAATGGAGGAACCACAGTTGCTATCCTTTGGATGTGCACTGAGTAAACTTCCGAACTGACACAATAGCCTGCAAATCACACCAACCGAGTACTCTGCACTAGGCAAGCCCTATACGACGGGCTCGATCGAGAGCGTGTAGGTAGGGGGATTCAAACACAGGACCTTTTGGCCCCATACCCCCCACTCAACTAACTCGACCACCCCCTAGATGGAACTTCTATCTTTTGAAAACTGAAAAAAGGTCAATCTTGTTTTTGTCCATATGCCTGCTAAATTTTTGTTTAGTTGGGGAAATTATGTTCCAAAAACATAAAAATATGATAAGATACCTAATTGTGGAAATTGGTCAAATAAGAGAAGTGCTTTCTAATCTTTGGAACTAATGGATTTTTTCTGATTCCATGTGTAGGGTAATATATTTTGAGTCATTTTTCTACATATGTATATAGGTGCATTAATATTAGTATATCATTCACAACTCTAGTACTTCCTGCTGGTGACCCAACTCTATCAGAACTTTGATACTTTTGCCACTTACCCAATTACATGCCTTGCTACTTCACAAAGGACTATGCTTGAAGACTGATGAAGCTGTTAACTTCTTTATGCTGCTTCACCATGATTGCTGTCAAAATTTTGTCATACTTAATCTTACTCCATTAACTTCTTCATGCTGCTTCACCATGATTGTCGTCAAAATTTTGTCATACTTAATCTTACTCCTTGTCTAAGTTGGCTAGAAGCAATTTATAGAAGTTCTTCATAATTTCAGCTTTGTTATTCACTTTACAATGGAGCTCTGTCCATGAAACACAAGTATGAAATCATAATTTGTAAATTGCAAGTAAAATTTAGAATAACTTCCAAAAAGAAGTAAATTTTAGAATACTTTTCATAATTTTTTGTTCAATTGTGTGTCAGGCCAAATCATTATATGATATATGATGTTAGGTATCATTTGCTTTGCCAATGTATTTACATTAAATGACCTCTGTAATCAGCTTGCAGTTCAACAATTATGTATGTGTATAGAGAAGAAATAAACATAAAAATCAATAGATGAAATAGAGAAGAACAGATGGAATCTGAGTGGAGAAAAGACGAAGAGTAGAAAAGAATAAGAGAGAAGAATTGAGAGGAAGGGGAAGATCAATTAGTCAGTGAGCAAAAAATTTAAGTTGAATTCAAGCTCCTCTATCTATTATAGGCTAGAAGACTTTCTATTGCAAAAGTATTCCAAAAAGGAGGAAAAGAATTAAGCTAAATAGGAAAACTGTTTTTTGTTTAAATAGAAATCTTAATAGAAAATAAGCATACTATTGTACATGAAGTGTATTACTAATGTAACAGAAACACAACAATGACATGGCCAGACGTGCAATAGGGTGGCTTTGAGTTCTAAGGGGCATTAGCATGTGTCTTTGTGTTCTTAAGGTGCATAAAAAGAGGACTGGTTTGGCATTTTTCTCGTTTTGACATTATGTCCTCATCCCTATACTTACCATGAGTGCTTAATTTTAGAATAAAGATACCAGAAAGGATGTAAATGACCCAAATTTGTGGATGATGGATACCCTCATTGAGTCATTGTTGCATGTTTATGACAGAGAGATCGTGAGTACAAATTACACATGGGTGGTTAAGGGTTGAGTACAAATTATGCTTTGCCAAAATTTCTGCACATCTTTTTTTTTTGTGTTTTTATATCATGACCTTGGTGCTTAGTTTGCCTTTAAGCAGTTACGTATATGTGTGTGTAAGACAAGTCTAGTATTTAGTAAGTAAGAAATAAGTATGAAAAGATGGAATTCTATAGTAGAGAGAATAGGAAGAAAAGAATTGACGTAAACTTGCAATATCAATAAGAAGAATTAGGGAGGAATGAATTCAACATCAACTAATCCACAGACGATAACTGGTTGACATTGGAGCTAACTTCTCACCTTCATAACAGGCTGGGGTACTTATGAATGCAACTAGGAAATGGAATTGAAAACAAACTAAGAAAGTATTTAAGCTAAATGGGAAAATTGTTTCTTGTTCAAGTAGAAATCTTATTAGAACGAGGAATATTACATTAACAAGAATTTAACTTGACATAAATTAATGGAAATTGAAATAAACTACTAACATAACACTCAATAGAATTGTCATGGTTGGTCCCATTTCAGCGTGTATATTCATTTTCTAAGGTTGTATAGATGGTTCGCCCGACCACTAGTTTGTTGTTTCCTTTTTTTTTTCCAGTTCCTTTTCTATGCTTTGGTTTTAGACTCTTTAGGGTTCTATCGTACTGTCAAAATACTCAGAATTTGTTTGTTTCTTCTGTTCTTTCCCATATTTTCTCAATTCACTGCTATATTACTGCGGATTTCAAGTGCAAGTTTATACTTTTAGCAGGTGGATGGAAAAAGTGTAACCAGTGAACAGATTCCTGTATCAAAATCTGTAGCAACTGGAGATTCTAAGCAGGACTAAAGTAGAGTACTTCCTAACAATGAATGCCAACTATTAAAAATCAAACTCTCAGCCTCATATTCAAAGGTTTTGTAATTTGAGAGAAAGTGAGTAGAATATAAAAGTCGTATCTGTATGATCTGAAGCTTGAAATTCCACAAAGAGAAATAGATTCCATTCCTGTTCATCAAATGATTATAATTGTTTCAGGGGAGTTCTACTGCCAAGGAGATTAAGGGGGGACTTCTCTGATGATGGGAGTAATCACTTGAATGCTGAATGAACATTAAATCTGTGCAAGAATGATGCAGGCGTTCTAAGCAGTTTCATTGAATTTAAAAGCGCATGCATGCATATCATTAGTTGTCTTTAAGGCAATAGAATCACATGCACTTATTTCCAAATTAAGTTAAAACTAGCCATTTTTGTTCAACTAAGAAAGATCCACAAGTAATCCTATTCTATCAGAGTATGCCATGCAAGCCAGAGAAAATAATCTTATTTGACAGATGAGACGTAAGTTTCCCGGGCGAGGAACGAAAATGACTAATCATAGCTGCTGATACTGGACTACTGAATCTGACCATGTGCTTTATCCGGTTGTCCTCGTGTAAGTCGAGGTATAATTTAAGAAAGGTGGGGAATCCCTTACAAGAACCATGTATTTATCTATGCACTTGCAGTATTTCTATTTAGACATTGGCCCTCTTTTTCATTCACTATCGCAAACGACAAATGAAAGACAGCTCAGAAATTAGGACCATTCCTTGATAGCTTGAACATGAGTAAGTTTTGGTTGGTCGTACTACAAATTAGTGCTAAATGAGGACTAGGGTTGTACATCATAGAAATTTTCCGGTGGCAAGAAATTAAAATTTTTATATCCTTCCTAATTTAAAATAAACATATAAATTCTGTATAGGTTATATAGATTAATTAGTATTTTAAACACCCTTTTCAGAAAGTCCAAACACAATAAATAAAATCAAAATTCAAGCATGATACTAACAACGAAACTTTCTCCTGAAAAAGTGAAAAGGGAAGTGCTGATGCAACGATGCCAATAATTGCATCAAGAATAGCAACTTTTTAATTCACTTGCTTTTGGTTGGGATTCAAGAATACATGAAAGGTGCGTCTCGAAGAAGAACAGGTAGATATGTGAAGGCATTCACCAACCAATGGCAGTAAACCTAACACACTACTGATGCTTGCAATTGTTTTCCAATATTACTATAATTTGAGTGCACGCAGTTAGGTCTCCTGGGCAGTACCAGTCCATTCCAGCCACACTAGTTCCTCAAAACACGCTCCCTCCTGTAACTCTGGACTTAAAAAACTTTTCAAGCTTTAGACTAACTTGCTTGGAATGCTGTTCTGACAATGAAAGCTAACTTACCTTCAACTTTTCTAGATTTAAACTAACTTGCTTGGCATGCTGTTCCGACAATGAAAGCTAAAACATTGCGTGTGTTGACATGATAAGAACAACCTAGTAAACGAAGTGCTAGGTGACTCAGTGACACTATATATAACAAGACTTTGCGGGGACAGGTGATGGATTCACATACGCAACTAGATTTTCAGTAAGTAATGGCCTCCACAAGAACTGGGGGCTGAATTTGTGGTGGAATCCGTGTGAGGATATGAATTGCATATATGTCTAAGTTCAGTTTTCCAGGAAAATGACTTGAGCATAGTGTCTCATGTATTTGCTTTTCAGTGCCTTACTAGGACGTTTAAAGCCAAGAAATCAGCCCATACATCATCAATACTTTCACTTGGACA
>JANIJF010000005.1:72572588-72582970 GCA_024520955.1 Erythroxylum bequaertii
CTTCTAGATAATACTGCATGATTCTACATAATCTGCATGATTTAAACATAATCTTCATGATTCTGCATAATCCGACAAATTGTGAATAATCGTTGAATTTTTTTTTTACTCTTTTCTTTTCCTACTAGAAATGTCGCTTGAAGGAAGAATCGCTAACTTTTGGTGCACTCTGTGTCATAAAACATCTGCTCCCAAGGTTTTCTCTCTTCTCTAAGATGTTGTTACTGCTCTGTTGTCCTAAGTGACCTTATGATGCATATATTTTTACTTTGGAGGTTGTCTGAAGCTTGGCACAGCAAAAGACCTTTGCTTGTTGAAGCTGTGAAGTCTTTGCTAGGTGAGAAAAATATAGGAGTCCAAAAGGCTTTGTCGGAGGTATGGTATAATTTGGTTACCAGTTCTTATAGTTTCTATATAGTTCCTCTAGACCTTACAGATCAGTTAGTTTGTTTATAGAATATGGGTGCCTTATTTTTCCTAACCTGCTTTAGTGTCGCTTGTTATAGTTGATTGTAGTTATGGCTTCACACTGCTATTTAGTTGGTCCACCGGGGGAGTTGTTTGTTGAATATCTTGTGCGCCACTGTGCTCTATCATCAGATGAGGATGGAAGTGATCCTGAGAACAAGGTAGGCTTTTGGTCATGCTCTCCGTTTTTCCAGGATATGATAGGGAATTAATATGTGCTAATTGAGAATTCACTTTTTACATGGTGTGGTGAACTCCACTGAAAGATACAATAAACTGAAAATTGAATATTGAGTGAAAAATTGAGAAGTTATGTAAGTTCTTGTACTCAGATTTCCATGAGCCTATTGGTCAACGCTGGTCTTCATATTTTAGAATTCCCCTTATATCTGAATTTAGCAGTTTGTTCTGTTCCAGACTTAGTAGTTCTGAGTTATTAACTTCCACAGGTAAAGATACTGGCTTCTTCTCTAATAGAGTTGAGAGCTGTTTGTGAGAAAGGTCTTCTCCTCATAACCATTACAGTTCCTGAAATGGAGGTATTAAAGATTTACATCCATGATGCAAGTTGTTTAAAATTGGAGTCTTATGGTTTGGAATTGATTTATGCAGCATATTCTTTGGCCTTTTCTATTGAAGATGATTATTCCGCGGGTTTACACTGGGGCTACTGCAATAGTAGGTCATTCTATTGCTTAGTTTTTTTTTTTTTTTTACCTCAGCATCTGATGCGTTGATTTAATTTCCCTTGTTCTATATACCTTTGATTTTAAAAATGCTATTAGGTGAATGTGGTTACCTTATACTTTTTATGGTGGTTGATGGTAACATTGTTTGGAGATTGAGATGTTTTTTTTATCTGAATCCAGTTAAGTGTTGATGTTTTCACATTATCATTTTGCATACATGATTTTTTACAGGTTTGCAGGTGTATCTCGGAGCTATGTAGACATAGATCTTTGAATAGTAATAGTATGCTTAATGAGTGCAAAACCCGTGGTGATATCCCAAGTCCTGAGGTAAGTTTTTGTGTTGTTTTAAGATTGTTTTCTTTTGTAACTTTTTCATCTTACTGTAAACAATAGCCAGCTATTGATTTGGCATGCATCTGTTAGGAACTTTTTGCCCGCTTGCTGATGCTTTTGCATGATCCATTAGCCAGGGAACAACTGGCAACTCAAATTTTTTCAGTGAGTATTTTTTTTTAACCTCAATAATTTGGACTTTCTTTATGATTGTTCTTGTAGCTGTAAATGCATACCTTCGGCGATTAAACCATAGCTGCAAATGAGCCAAGCCAAGCTGACCTTTGACTGAGCCTAGATTTGAAGAATTAGGCTCAAGTCATCCAAAGTTTCTTTGATCCCGAGATCGAAACAAGTCCAATATAGCTAAGATTGAAACAAGTCCAATATAGCTAATTTTAAGACATGGGCTTGATTTACGAAAAGTTATCGATTCTGAGTTTGTAAGAAGTAAAATAAGTATGATCTTCAGTTGTTTTTTGAATGAGTCTATAAATAAGTCTTTGATTGAATTTATAATTTGTAACTAAAGCATTTTATTAATTGAACCAAGTTACCCTTACTCAGATTTGGCTTGTGTATGAATTGAAACTTAAAAATTGTATTAACTAATTTGTGTAAATGAATGAGCTTTGGTGAGCTGCGACAGTGCAATCTTCCAAGTTTTATGAAGCGCTCTTGCTCATTTGTGGCTCTACTTTCAATAAAATCTCTCATGGACTTGCTGTTATACAACAGTTGCTAAATTGTTCTTCAAATTTTGATAGCTTTGGCTGTGGTTCTTTACACTTCTCTGCTTTGATAGATGAAAATTGGGGCTACATTTAATTTGCTATTATCATTTTGTGCGTGAGTCCTGTTTCATAGTCACTTGGCTTATGAAGCCAACTGGGAAACTAGGGTTAATAAAATAATGAAGAAATTATGAGAATTGAAATATCAAAATATTGGAGGATTAAAATCTTCTGATCCTATGAGTTAAAGGTGTTTTATTCTGGTGCTATTTACCCTACTGTAAGTGGTGATTATCAAATTGTTACTGATTTTGATACACCTGTACGTAACTTCTAAATTCTATTCTTTATTGTATCTGCAGGTCCTCTGCTACTTGGCACCACTCTTCCCAAAGAATATCACCTTGTTTTGGCAAGAAGAGGTATATTTATATGAGGTCATTATTGATTTTCTCATGGAAGTTCCATTAATTTGTTGTTATCATTTTCTCCCTCCCTCTCTCTCTCACACACACATCCCTTTGTTTATATCAAAATGGGATTATCCAAAGCGGGGTTATCAAAATGTGAAGCCACTAAAATATGGCCAATGTAATGTCTCCTCACAAAGTTGGACCTATCCATATCTTGCCTAAACAGCTAAATTTTCCAATTGGTTAAGCTTTACCTTAAGGAATTTTGCTATTTTTACCTGATTGATTCTTGTCTTTGGTAAGCTCTAGATACCAAAAATGAAGGCATATGTTAGTGATACAGAAGATCTAAAGTTGGATCCTTCTTACCAAGAGACTTGGGATGATATGATAATCAATGTAAGGGTCTTTAATCGCAGTATCACTTTGGTGTCTTGCTTCTTGTTTTTCAACTGTTCAGCTATAACTATCAATTGCGTACGCTGGAAACAGTTTCTTTCAAACATGATTAAAGATGCACTATGAAAGGGATTTTAGTGTTTTTTTGTTCTTCTGGTGATGGTTGGGAATGTGATTGTTGTTCTTGATGGCAGTTTCTTTCAGAATCTTTAGATGTGATTCAAGATATTGATTGGGTCATATCTCTTGGAAATGCTTTCACCAACCAATATGAGCTCTACAAACCAGACGATGAACATTCTGCCCTTCTTCATCGGTATTGCTCTTCCAAATTTTTTGTAATTGTTGATAACGCAGCATTGCTATAAGCTTTTCGTACTCTTTTAGGGCATAACCGGAACTCTTTCTTCTATTTTCATAGAAGTTCCCTATCTTTCTTGATTTTGGCATTACTTTTAATCCTTGGTAGTGCTTCTTCATACCATTCCGTTTAAGGTTTTAATGGCATAAGCAGATCAGTCATTTTGCTGTCTTTTCTCTTGTGTGAATTCCTTTAGAATATGTGAGTTTGCCTTTTATAGGTGATTGCAAAGATATGTTAGTTTCTGTTGTAATTGGTTCTATAAACACAGGTAGTATTTATGGAATTCACCTTTATTTTAAAATACTTTCTCTTAACAATTCAGTTTAGTAGGCAAGTATTGTTAATGTATGCTTCTGTTTGCATGTGAGTAAGATCTTCAAAATTGGGTTTGCAAAAGTTAGCCTTTCAATGATCTGGCTATGAGAGGAAAGACTCACAATAGAATGAAATGCTTTATGAGTCTTTGAAAGAAAGACTGAGATACAAAAAGTTTAACCATTCCTTTGGCACATGCAAATGATAATTAATAAGTGCTGCCACTGCAGGTGCCTTGGTATGCTTCTACAGAAAGTTGATGATAGAACTTTCGTCCGGAAGAAGATTGATTGGATGTATAAACAAGCCAATATTGCAATTCCGACCAATAGGCTTGGTTTAGCAAAAGCAATGGGATTGGTATCTTGAAAATCTTGCATTCATCAGTTATCTTTGCTCTCAATAATTTCTTTTTGACCATATGTATAATTTGTTGCTTCTGGTTACTCCCAGGTTGCGGCATCTCACCTAGACACTGTGTTGGATAAGTTGAAAGACATTCAAGATAATGTTGGACAGACATTTTTTTCAGAGGTGAATGATAGGTTATGAATGGAATTTATCATGTCTATTCCTCTTGGCTTCCTACCATCTTAAGTCTCGATGAAATTCATGCATATTTTCTCGTGTTTTATAAAGTATGTTTGGAGCTGGGTTCATAACAATCACTCACTATGTTCTCCTTGGCATGCTAACTTACTTCTTTTGTGAAAATCAAAGCCTTCTAGATATACTTTTATGATATACTATTATCTCATTTCTACTTGAGGAGTCCGAACTATAGTTAGCAGATTACACTCCGAAGTTCTATGGACGATAATTTTCGATATACCTAAATGATGGAATTGCTCTACTAGGTTATGTGGAATTATTTATCAAATGACCATTTTCTTGTGTTTTGCTTTCCAGATTCTTTTCCTTTTTCTCAGATAACTATCGAGCAGAGCAATCTGATGATATACATGCTGCCTTGGCCCTGATGTATGGATATGCTCCATCAACTGTTATTGAAGCTAGAATTGATGCCCTAGTTGTATGTTGTTTGTTCTCCCTTTATTACTTTTGGATTTTTGATCTCTTTCTTTCGATTTCTTTGGAGTTAGTATTTTCATTTGAAATGGGAGATTTACTCTTCTATCTGGCTTTCAGGGTACTAACATGCTTTCACGGCTTCTTCATGTGCGCCATCATACAGTAAACAGGCTGTGATAACTGCTATTGATTTGCTAGGTATTTATGTTACAAGGAGGCACAATCTTGACTTTATTAGTCCCAGTATTAAAATTTTATATGTTTTCCCTGTGACATTTTATGTCTTCATACCTCTGCACCCATATCCACAACCATGGGAAAGCATGGATGATTGGATTACTCTTTCAAGAATTTGTTCGTTGGTTTGATGATAGAATGACAGGTACAAATATAATGTACAAAATAAAAATTATTCTATAAATTAATAAATATTAATTTATCGATAAATTAATATTTATTAATTTATAGAATAATTTTTATTTTGTACATTATATTTGTACCTGTCATTCTATCATCAAACCAACGAACAAATTCTTGAAAGAGTAATCCAATCATCCATGCTTTCCCATGGTTGTGGATATGGGTGCAGAGGTATGAAGACATAAAATGTCACAGGGAAAACATATAAAATTTTAATACTGGGACTAATAAAGTCAAGATTGTGCCTCCTTGTAACATAAATACCTAGCAAATCAATAGCAGTTATCACAGCCTGTTTACTGTATGATGGCGCACATGAAGAAGCCGTGAAAGCATGTTAGTACCCTGAAAGCCAGATAGAAGAGTAAATCTCCCATTTCAAATGAAAATACTAACTCCAAAGAAATCGAAAGAAAGAGATCAAAAATCCAAAAGTAATAAAGGGAGAACAAACAACATACAACTAGGGCATCAATTCTAGCTTCAATAACAGTTGATGGAGCATATCCATACATCAGGGCCAAGGCAGCATGTATATCATCAGATTGCTCTGCTCGATAGTTATCTGAGAAAAAGGAAAAGAATCTGGAAAGCAAAACACAAGAAAATGGTCATTTGATAAATAATTCCACATAACCTAGTAGAGCAATTCCATCATTTAGGTATATCGAAAATTATCGTCCATAGAACTTCGGAGTGTAATCTGCTAACTATAGTTCGGACTCCTCAAGTAGAAATGAGATAATAGTATATCATAAAAGTATATCTAGAAGGCTTTGATTTTCACAAAAGAAGTAAGTTAGCATGCCAAGGAGAACATAGTGAGTGATTGTTATGAACCCAGCTCCAAACATACTTTATAAAACACGAGAAAATATGCATGAATTTCATCGAGACTTAAGATGGTAGGAAGCCAAGAGGAATAGACATGATAAATTCCATTCATAACCTATCATTCACCTCTGAAAAAAATGTCTGTCCAACATTATCTTGAATGTCTTTCAACTTATCCAACACAGTGTCTAGGTGAGATGCCGCAACCTGGGAGTAACCAGAAGCAACAAATTATACATATGGTCAAAAAGAAATTATTGAGAGCAAAGATAACTGATGAATGCAAGATTTTCAAGATACCAATCCCATTGCTTTTGCTAAACCAAGCCTATTGGTCGGAATTGCAATATTGGCTTGTTTATACATCCAATCAATCTTCTTCCGGACGAAAGTTCTATCATCAACTTTCTGTAGAAGCATACCAAGGCACCTGCAGTGGCAGCACTTATTAATTATCATTTGCATGTGCCAAAGGAATGGTTAAACTTTTTGTATCTCAGTCTTTCTTTCAAAGACTCATAAAGCATTTCATTCTATTGTGAGTCTTTCCTCTCATAGCCAGATCATTGAAAGGCTAACTTTTGCAAACCCAATTTTGAAGATCTTACTCACATGCAAACAGAAGCATACATTAACAATACTTGCCTACTAAACTGAATTGTTAAGAGAAAGTATTTTAAAATAAAGGTGAATTCCATAAATACTACCTGTGTTTATAGAACCAATTACAACAGAAACTAACATATCTTTGCAATCACCTATAAAAGGCAAACTCACATATTCTAAAGGAATTCACACAAGAGAAAAGACAGCAAAATGACTGATCTGCTTATGCCATTAAAACCTTAAACGGAATGGTATGAAGAAGCACTACCAAGGATTAAAAGTAATGCCAAAATCAAGAAAGATAGGGAACTTCTATGAAAATAGAAGAAAGAGTTCCGGTTATGCCCTAAAAGAGTACGAAAAGCTTATAGCAATGCTGCGTTATCAACAATTACAAAAAATTTGGAAGAGCAATACCGATGAAGAAGGGCAGAATGTTCATCGTCTGGTTTGTAGAGCTCATATTGGTTGGTGAAAGCATTTCCAAGAGATATGACCCAATCAATATCTTGAATCACATCTAAAGATTCTGAAAGAAACTGCCATCAAGAACAACAATCACATTCCCAACCATCACCAGAAGAACAAAAAAACACTAAAATCCCTTTCATAGTGCATCTTTAATCATGTTTGAAAGAAACTGTTTCCAGCGTACGCAATTGATAGTTATAGCTGAACAGTTGAAAAACAAGAAGCAAGACACCAAAGTGATACTGCGATTAAAGACCCTTACATTGATTATCATATCATCCCAAGTCTCTTGGTAAGAAGGATCCAACTTTAGATCTTCTGTATCACTAACATATGCCTTCATTTTTGGTATCTAGAGCTTACCAAAGACAAGAATCAATCAGGTAAAAATAGCAAAATTCCTTAAGGTAAAGCTTAACCAATTGGAAAATTTAGCTGTTTAGGCAAGATATGGATAGGTCCAACTTTGTGAGGAGACATTACATTGGCCATATTTTAGTGGCTTCACATTTTGATAACCCCGCTTTGGATAATCCCATTTTGATATAAACAAAGGGATGTGTGTGTGAGAGAGAGAGGGAGGGAGAAAATGATAACAACAAATTAATGGAACTTCCATGAGAAAATCAATAATGACCTCATATAAATATACCTCTTCTTGCCAAAACAAGGTGATATTCTTTGGGAAGAGTGGTGCCAAGTAGCAGAGGACCTGCAGATACAATAAAGAATAGAATTTAGAAGTTACGTACAGGTGTATCAAAATCAGTAACAATTTGATAATCACCACTTACAGTAGGGTAAATAGCACCAGAATAAAACACCTTTAACTCATAGGATCAGAAGATTTTAATCCTCCAATATTTTGATATTTCAATTCTCATAATTTCTTCATTATTTTATTAACCCTAGTTTCCCAGTTGGCTTCATAAGCCAAGTGACTATGAAACAGGACTCACGCACAAAATGATAATAGCAAATTAAATGTAGCCCCAATTTTCATCTATCAAAGCAGAGAAGTGTAAAGAACCACAGCCAAAGCTATCAAAATTTGAAGAACAATTTAGCAACTGTTGTATAACAGCAAGTCCATGAGAGATTTTATTGAAAGTAGAGCCACAAATGAGCAAGAGCGCTTCATAAAACTTGGAAGATTGCACTGTCGCAGCTCACCAAAGCTCATTCATTTACACAAATTAGTTAATACAATTTTTAAGTTTCAATTCATACACAAGCCAAATCTGAGTAAGGGTAACTTGGTTCAATTAATAAAATGCTTTAGTTACAAATTATAAATTCAATCAAAGACTTATTTATAGACTCATTCAAAAAACAACTGAAGATCATACTTATTTTACTTCTTACAAACTCAGAATCGATAACTTTTCGTAAATCAAGCCCATGTCTTAAAATTAGCTATATTGGACTTGTTTCAATCTTAGCTATATTGGACTTGTTTCGATCTCGGGATCAAAGAAACTTTGGATGACTTGAGCCTAATTCTTCAAATCTAGGCTCAGTCAAAGGTCAGCTTGGCTTGGCTCATTTGCAGCTATGGTTTAATCGCCGAAGGTATGCATTTACAGCTACAAGAACAATCATAAAGAAAGTCCAAATTATTGAGGTTAAAAAAAAATACTCACTGAAAAAATTTGAGTTGCCAGTTGTTCCCTGGCTAATGGATCATGCAAAAGCATCAGCAAGCGGGCAAAAAGTTCCTAACAGATGCATGCCAAATCAATAGCTGGCTATTGTTTACAGTAAGATGAAAAAGTTACAAAAGAAAACAATCTTAAAACAACACAAAAACTTACCTCAGGACTTGGGATATCACCACGGGTTTTGCACTCATTAAGCATACTATTACTATTCAAAGATCTATGTCTACATAGCTCCGAGATACACCTGCAAACCTGTAAAAAATCATGTATGCAAAATGATAATGTGAAAACATCAACACTTAACTGGATTCAGATAAAAAAAACATCTCAATCTCCAAACAATGTTACCATCAACCACCATAAAAAGTATAAGGTAACCACATTCACCTAATAGCATTTTTAAAATCAAAGGTATATAGAACAAGGGAAATTAAATCAACGCATCAGATGCTGAGGTAAAAAAAAAAAAAAAACTAAGCAATAGAATGACCTACTATTGCAGTAGCCCCAGTGTAAACCCGCGGAATAATCATCTTCAATAGAAAAGGCCAAAGAATATGCTGCATAAATCAATTCCAAACCATAAGACTCCAATTTTAAACAACTTGCATCATGGATGTAAATCTTTAATACCTCCATTTCAGGAACTGTAATGGTTATGAGGAGAAGACCTTTCTCACAAACAGCTCTCAACTCTATTAGAGAAGAAGCCAGTATCTTTACCTGTGGAAGTTAATAACTCAGAACTACTAAGTCTGGAACAGAACAAACTGCTAAATTCAGATATAAGGGGAATTCTAAAATATGAAGACCAGCGTTGACCAATAGGCTCATGGAAATCTGAGTACAAGAACTTACATAACTTCTCAATTTTTCACTCAATATTCAATTTTCAGTTTATTGTATCTTTCAGTGGAGTTCACCACACCATGTAAAAAGTGAATTCTCAATTAGCACATATTAATTCCCTATCATATCCTGGAAAAACGGAGAGCATGACCAAAAGCCTACCTTGTTCTCAGGATCACTTCCATCCTCATCTGATGATAGAGCACAGTGGCGCACAAGATATTCAACAAACAACTCCCCCGGTGGACCAACTAAATAGCAGTGTGAAGCCATAACTACAATCAACTATAACAAGCGACACTAAAGCAGGTTAGGAAAAATAAGGCACCCATATTCTATAAACAAACTAACTGATCTGTAAGGTCTAGAGGAACTATATAGAAACTATAAGAACTGGTAACCAAATTATACCATACCTCCGACAAAGCCTTTTGGACTCCTATATTTTTCTCACCTAGCAAAGACTTCACAGCTTCAACAAGCAAAGGTCTTTTGCTGTGCCAAGCTTCAGACAACCTCCAAAGTAAAAATATATGCATCATAAGGTCACTTAGGACAACAGAGCAGTAACAACATCTTAGAGAAGAGAGAAAACCTTGGGAGCAGATGTTTTATGACACAGAGTGCACCAAAAGTTAGCGATTCTTCCTTCAAGCGACATTTCTAGTAGGAAAAGAAAAGAGTAAAAAAAAAATTCAACGATTATTCACAATTTGTCGGATTATGCAGAATCATGAAGATTATGTTTAAATCATGCAGATTATGTAGAATCATGCAGTATTATCTAGAAG
>JANIJF010000005.1:73366829-73380097 GCA_024520955.1 Erythroxylum bequaertii
TGGAGCATCAAGATGAAGACCTTACTTTGATCCCAAAACCTATGTAATTTGGTGGAGAGTGGATACAATGAAGACGATGTGGTCGTTAATGGTTTTAGAGATGTTCGAAAAAAGAGTTTCCAAGGTTTTGTTTTTCATCTAATAAGTTGTTGATGAATCACTTCCTTGCACTGAAGCTAAAATAAGATCTAAATAAGCATAGGATGCCCTACAAAATGCATACAAAAGTGCTACAAAAGTGGTAACTATCATATTTCAAACTCTTCATTGAAATTTTGAAAATATGTTTATGAAAGATGGGGATGTTTTGTGTAATTATATTTCAAGCATCATTGATGTTATGAGTCAAATTTGAAAGTATAGGGAGGACTTTGTGTAAGCAAAATGTTGTGGAGAAAATCTTTAGAAGCTTATATAAAAAAATATGATCATGTAGTGGTAGCAATGGAATAGTCAAACAGACTCAAGTGTGTTGACTCTTGACAAGTTACAAGGCTTTTTTTATTTATTCTCACAAAGATAAGATGAAAAGATATTATATTATTTTTATTGAAAATGCTTTTACAGTAAGATGCAACTATTTGATGGTGAAAAAGGTGTTAGAGAATCAAGCTACAATAATAATTGGAATGATGGTAATTCATCACGTGGAAGGTAAGGTGGTTGAAGCGCTAACCAATCCAATGAGCATAACTAATATGCTAGAGACATTTTAGAAGTGAGAATAGTAGCTCCAAAAAGTTTTATTATTGTAAGAGTTATGCATTTAGAGACATTTTGCAAGCTTAAAGAGAAGCAAGCCAATCTTGCTTAAGAGGAGAAGGGATATGACACCCAGAATCTAGCCCTTCAATGTTTTTATATTAAAGAAAACCCCTAGAAGTTGATACGCAGACAATGGATGAAGCAGTCATATGATAGGAGATATGACCCTATTTACCTACTTGAATGAGTTAGCAACTAGTGAAATTATGTTGGGTGATGGTATTATATGTGTAGCACAAGGGAAGGGTATTGTGAAATTGAACTCTCTTGGTATGACTTGTATGCACAATATTTTATATGTTCTTCGTTTGAATTTGAATTTGCTAAATGATGACTAATTTATAAGGGATGGGGTATTCACTTAATTTTGAAGATTCTACTTGCTTTATGTTTAGAGACAAATCTAAAAAGCAATTGTTGGTTAAAGTACCTATAAGAAAAATAAAAATAAAAATTACTTATAACCCTATTTCTACTGTTACCCATACTTTGAAAGGAACTTTGGTAGATGATAATATGCTTTGGCATCACAAATATTGGTATTTGAACTTTAAAAGTTTTAGTCTTATGTCTGAATAGAATTTAGTTAACAGGGTTACCCATGATTAAATATGTTGATAATATGTGTAAAAGTTATACAACTAGGAAATAACATCATGATTCCTTTCCAAAATAAGAGGTAAGATGAGCTAGAGAATTGTTTCATGTAGATATTTTCAATCTAATGACAATAACTTCTCTTACTAAAAGGAAATTCATTGCCTTTGTTAATGATGTTAGTAAAACAGTATGGATTTATTTTATCAAAGAAAAAATTGAAGCATTCTTTTTCTTTGAAAAATTAAAACTTCATATTAAGAAGTTAAATGAGCACCCAATTAAGATTTTATGGATATATCATGGAGGAGAATTTATTGCTAAGGAGCTTGACAATTTATGAAAAGAATATAACATCTAAAGACAACCAATTGCTAATTATACTCCACAACAATAATGGCTGAGAGGAAGAACATAAATCTTATTAAGATGGGTAAAAGTATAAGGAAGTCCAAAGATCTTCTGAAAAATTTCTAGGTAGAGGCAATATATACATACAATAAATTTTGAATTGGTTTTCTATATCGACATTAAACCAATAAACTTCTTTTAAAGCTTAGCATGGTTGAAGCTTAAGGTAACTTATTTAAATTTTTTATTGTATTACATATGTGCACATTCCATCCCAAAAGAGAGGAAAGTTAGAAGAGAATAACACCAAATGCATATGTATTGGTTATAACATTGTAACAAAAAATGTATGATTTTCATAATCATCTCTCCAAGAAATTGTTGATCAATCGTGATGTTATTTTTAATGTAAAAAAAATCTTATATTTGGAAAATTTTGTGATCAATTTTAGTTGTAATGCTATAAGCAGAAGAACATCTTGATACCATAAGACAAGAAGATAGGAATGATAGTTTTAGCCCTTCTGTACTATGCAGTCCCCACACTACTACACTAACAAGCAATCCATCCTATGCTTCAAAGACAACCTCTTCTTTAGAATCACCATCTAAAAAATGGAAATATTTAATAGAAATTTATAAAAACATTGAATAATTCCAATTTTCTCAAGTTGAAGAACTAGTTTGGTTTGAAGGAGATATTAAATCCAAGGAATGGTACCGCAATGGATAAGGAAATGATAGCGTTGGAGAAAAATAAGACTTGAGAACCAGTTGATCCTCCATATAAAAAGAAGATTATTGGATGAAGTGGGTCTATAAAATCAAGTTATAAGTTAATGGTTTGATAAAAAAATATAAAGAAAAACTAATTGCATGTGGGAACATGTAATAAGAAGGGATATATTTCGAAGAAACCTACTACTTGGTAGCAAAGTTTGATACTTTACGTACTATAGCAAAGTTTGATACTTTACGTACTATCTTAGTTATCAATGCATTCTGTAATTAGAAAGTCTATCAATTTGATATAAAGTTAGCTTTTTAAATAATATTTTAAGGAAGAAGTGTGTTTATAATAGCCTAAAGGAATTGTAGGTGAAGAAGAAAAGTGTTGTATGAATAAAATAGGCACCGTAACCTTGGTATATGTAATAAGATTGATAGGCACTTTTACAAGAGTGGATTTTAAAGAAGTCAAAGGGAGCCAACTTTGTATGTAAAAACAAGAGGTACACTTGAGATTCTCATTGTCTCCTTTATGTTGATGACTTGATTTATACTACAATAGTGATGTTTTGTTGAGTGAGTTTAAGAAACAGATAATAAATGAGTTTGAAATGACTGATTTGTGCATGGTTTTTCCTGGGTTTAGAAGTTAAGCAATACATTGATGGTATTTTTATTTCTTAAGAAAATATATTAATGATCTTCTTCAGAGATAGATTTAACCTAAAGGATTGCAATATTGTAAGTACACTCATGTGAACTAACCAAAATTCAGCTTGGATTGAGGGGAAGTCAAGCGATAAAGTGATGATAATTTTTTTTTAAATAAAAAATGTTGATGATCTTCTTGAGAGATTCAAATGAAAGGAGTGGAATCTTGTAAGAACACTTATGTGCACCGACCATAAATTCAACTTGGATAGAGGAGCAGAAAAAAAGTTAAAGCTTAGATCTATTGAAGTCTGAGTAGTAGTCTTTTATATCTCATAAATAACAAACTAAAAATTTTATAAACAACAAGTCCCATATTCAAGTATGTACGAAGTCCAACGATGCATCACTTAAGGGTTACTAATAGAGTCTTAAAATACTTGAAAGGAATAATTTCAATTAAGCTTTGATATAAACACTATAAGAGCTTCAAGTTAAGTGGTTTTTCTAATAGCGATCAAGGAAGGTGAATCAATGATTAAAGAAGCATAACAAGCTATATCTTTACTATGGGTAGTAAAGGAATTTCTTAACGTGAAAAAAGCGTTTATATATTATCTTATCTTATCTTCTTCATAAGCTGAATACATGGTTATTATTCCAGTAGCATATCAAGTCATTTGGTTGTGAAGGATTTTAGACGATGTGAAGCAAACTCAAGTCAAGTCATTTATAATTTACTGTAAAGATAAATCAATAATTGCGATGGATAAGAATGCAGTCTATCACTATAGAACAATACACATCAATTTATAAGAAAGATGGTAATAAAAGGAGAAATTAAGATGGAGTAATGGAACACTAATAATCAAGTTGCCAATTTGTTTACCAGCAATTTTTGTTAAAGAAATTTATGCATTTGAAAGAGTTGTGGGGTGTTAGAAACTTTCTACATCAAATGGGGGCGTAATGATAATTTTATTTACTGTTGAATAAGTCAGTCCTTGATTTAGTGTGAGAGCTAAACACTTTGAAAGTCGTGAGGCGTTCGAGAATAAAGTTTTGTTAGTCAACGATCATATGAAAATGTTGTATTTTGCTTAAACAAACCTTAGTGAGATTGTTGTGTAAAAGAATAGGTGCAACTTCGGTATAAGTAGTGTCTAGGAAAGTCTTTGTAATAACTAATATCAGAGCCACCTTTTGATATGGTTGCAAATAGCAGTTTGATAAAGTGTGTCAATAGGGTGGAGGCACTCATAAGATCAATTCTCGAGGGAAAAAAGAGATCACTTACTACTCATCTCAGTTTTATACTATGTTAGGTGTAATGGGCTTTGGGAAGGAGCGTTCAATCACAAGTAAGGACAAACCTAACTGAAAGGGAAAATGAAACATTATAAAAAGGTAATTACATTAATAATAAGGTATATGCCATAATTATTGATGGGTTAGTTGCATAAATGTAGCTAGCACCACTTTGGTTAAAAAGTCAAGTGTACCTATTATGAAACGTCTCAATTCATATAAGCTTTAATGGATAAATGAATATGGTGAGGTGAGACTTGCTATATAAGTGTTGGCTTCATTATCGATTGGAAGATATAGTGACATGGTGTTGTGTGAAATCGTGCTTATGCATGTTGACCATATGCTTTAGGGAGACCTTGTGAATGTAATTAAAAGGTTATAAAAGATGGGTTTACAAATAGGTATTCTACTATCATGAATAATAAACCTATTACTATTATACCATTAACATCTAAAGAAGTGTATAAGAGTGAGTTGAAAAATAAAAATAAGAGATCAAAAAGAGAAGAAGTTGAAAACAAAAATAAAGAGCTAATTGTAAAAATGACAATAAAGAGAAAATTTTGAGAATGAAAGAAAAAGAGAGTGTGGACTTAATAACGAAGAAACAAATAAGCTTTTATGTAAAGAGACTGAGATTAAGAGTGTTTTTAATTCTAACCAACTTATGAATTTATTTTGCATAAAGAGACTTATTTTAGTACTAATATTTCTTTTCTTTTGTTGCAATATTTTTAAGATGTATTTCCTAATTGTGTTCCTAGTGATTTATCACTAATAAGGAGAATAGAATGTCAAATTCATTTCATACAGGGTGTTAACATTCCTAACCAGCCAATCTATAAAGTAACCCAAAAGAGACTAAGAAGTTTTAAAAGCAAGTTAATGAGCTTTGTCGGAAAGATGTGTTAAAGAGAATATGTGTCCATATGCTAATATAGTCTTACTTTTTTTAAGAGGGATAGGTCATGGATAATATTTGTTGACTATATCATGCTGTCAACAAAATAATAGTAAAATATTGACATCACATTCTTATATTGACAACAAACTCATTAAGTTACATAGGTTGTGTGTACTTTTAAAATTTGATTTGAAAAGTAGTTATTATCAAATTAAGATGCAAGGAAGTGATAAGTAAAAAAAAAAACTTTAAATAAAATATGATTTATATGAGATATTAATGATGCCTCTCGGATTAATTAATACACTTAATATTTTATTGAGATTAATTAACGTGTTTTTATTAAAAAAATACTTTCTTTATTTTAATATAAAGTAAGACTTTAGCTGAGTATGTTGAGCATATAAAAATTATTTAAAATATTTTGAAACAAGAAAAATTATACACAAATTAATATGTCGACATTATGCATATTTGTAGGGGTTAAGTTGTGATTTATGTATACATTTAATACTCATTATTTGTTGACCAAATTTAAACATTAAAATATTTTGAAAGACTGTTTTAGTATATAATGGACCAAAGTTCCTATAATTTTACCTTTTAAAGGATCTTTTACATAAAATTAATTTTTATGTATGACGTGAAAATGGGTTTGACAATAATTAAAACAAAAAAGTTGTCTGAATTGGGAATCCATAACTTGCGGGAGAAGAGATCACACGCACACTTGTCTGACATCGCATGCATAACTGCACATTCAACCGTGTAATTCATGTAACAAGTAAACGAGGAAATAGTCAACTGCAATGTTTGGTTTAAATTCCTTACAGCCTAAGGGCAACATGTCTCATAGTGGCAAGGTAGATGCACCAGTCATCTATGTGGCAAGGTAGAGCTAGTCTTAGCCATCAGTCTCGACAGGAGCAACTTCTTGGATGGTGCAAGCCTCCTCTTGAGTGGATTAAGCTAAACATGGATGGAGCTTGCAAACGGTCCCCTCCTCTGCCACAGCAGGCGGCATCTTAAGTGACAGTGCAAGTACTTGACTTAGAGGTTTTAGCCAGAATCTCGGCTCTTGCTCATTGGTGGTTGCGGAATTGTGGGGTGTATATACCGGGCTCACGCTCGCATGAAATCTAGGCTACTATTGGATCGAACTCGAAGTGAACTCGATCGCGGTGATCCATCTCCTATCGTCCTCGGCGAGTCGCTCTATAGCTCTCAATCCCCTAGTCTAGAGTATTCATGAACTGTTCACTCAAAATTAGATTGTCATCTATCGCCACATCTATTGAGAGAAAAACCGATGCGCTGATTGGTTAGCGAATTATGCAAAACATTTTAACTTAGGAACCACTTTTTGTATGAATACACCTATTAAGTGTCACCTCTTCTTCTTCGAGGATATATCGGGACTCTGTATCCTTAAATTTGTCGTGTAATCTCTTTTCTTACTTTCCTTTTAAAAAAATGTCGTCCAGCTAATGACGGCGGCCTCAACTACGTCAAGTTGATTACAACTTTACCATCTGCTTGGCTTTACCCTACATCTTAGGTAAACGAAGAGGATTCAAAAATCAATTTCTAAACTTTAGTCTGCATTTACCAGTCAAAGACTCAAAAGGGAAATCGCTGCACGTGCCATTTTATTACATTGCTGGCGTGCCAAACAAATCCGTGAACCGCATCCACGGTCTGAAAATAGATAAAATCTGTGGATGCTATCCTTATCGAAGCTTCCAAGAACATAACCGTGCCTCAAAACTATTTAATTATTGTATCAGAAAAAGTTTGTTCCAGGACTTGCAACACGTGATAAAAGTAGAGAAAGATCCTGTCTTAGTTTCAACTTTTGTCGTGGATTACACCCTGGCTCAGTTTGGATTACCTTGGTCAGCGAACACCACATCCCTCTCCACTCTTTTCCCAGCAGAATCTGCCAAAAGTAGAACTTCCTTTCCCCGTCATACCCTCTCTTACAGTTACGCACCTGCCGACCCTGAATCGAGGATACAGTATTTGAAATCAGAATCCGATTCAGATAAGAAAGCATCGTCGCTGCTCAACTTGCTCATTCACCAACTTTGCTTATCACTCAAGCACGAGGCAGAAAGTACGACCTACTGAGCCTACAAGCACAAACAACTTAGGAAGTGCCGGTAACTTTGGCCGAAGTGCCGTTCAAGTTACTTTACGAAGTTCTTTTGTATTGTGTGTACCTTGAGCTAAGTAAGTGTTCTGATAGCAATGCGACCTTTTTGGCTTCTCCATCTAATAATTCCCAGTTAGACACAATTTTTTATTCGCCCTTTTCATATTTTGGAGAATAGGAAAAGAAAAATATATAGTTCAGTTATGCAATAATTAGGGTCGGAAAATATATAGTTCAGTTATACAATAATTAGGGTCGGCTGACAGAAGCTGTCGTGTCGCCTCGTCATCATCATCTTCATTGAAAATGTTGGAGTTACTTGTGGTACAAACCCAAGAGTTTAAGAGGGTTAACGCGCAATTTTACATAAATTGATGATTAGATATTTTGCCTTTATTTCTTTCAGTAGCCAACTTTTTCGCTTCTCATTCTCTCCTTAAATCCTTCCCCATGTGCAAGGCTCCTCTTGGCTCTTGCAAACTCGAGTGGTTTTAGTTCTCCAAGGCCACTTTGTATTTCAATAAAGATAAGGGAAAAGCCTCCTTTTATCTAACTTTTGGGGTCAGTTCTTCACTTTTGTAATGATATCGTATGTTTTTGTTCAATATATTTTGAGCTAAATTCTGTTTTGTACTACTTAGTATAAGAACAAAAGTTCAGTTGAGGTGGTTTTCGTTTCAGCTAAAGGAGGAAATGGATAGCAGGCTGGAGCCTGGGATGTCATATATGGCTCATGGGGACATCTCCTCCAAGGATCTAGGATTTGGGAATTATGGGTATGCTTCAATGTCTTCAATTTGTTATGAACTCAATATTTAAACTTCATATCATTAGCCTTTCTCTCACAAGATCTGTCCCTTCTCTGCGTTTTCTTGTAATTGATGTTTTCTTCTCTTTCATACTTCGATTCTTTTGAATTTTTTTAAGGTGCTCACACTACAGAAGGAGATGCAGGATCAGGGCTCCCTGTTGTGATGAGATATTTGATTGCAGGCATTGCCATAACGAATCCAAGGTTCCCTTTTTCTCCTAGCTTTTCTAGATCAATTTCGTTTCTTTGTTCGTTTTCATTTTCATTCCAACGTTAGTGACCTTTGCCGAATGAGAAAAAGGTTTTAGCGTGAACATTTAGCAGTTTCTTCCTTTTTGCAGAACTCAATGGAAGTTAATCCCAATGATCGTCATGACGTTCCTCGCCACGAACTGAAGAGGGTTGGTTCTTAGAGTCTTCCTGTTTTGTTTTTGAGATAATATTCGAGCTTGTTAAAATAAAGGGATTGGTTATCCCTAAAATAAATGAATGAAGCTTTTAACTTAGCCTGCAAAAAGGGAAGTATGAGAAGAAAGATATTAACTTTTTACATTCTGTTACTCTTTACACTATTCATTACTGCTGGGGGCACCGTCTTACTTTGCGTGGTGATCATCTCATTTTTGTTTTGGCTTGAAGAAGATAATGTTAGTTTGGATATTTGTATCAGAAAAATGTTGAAAATGATTGAATGATTAGGACATCTGACACAGCATCTTATCTCTTTCGCTTTTCTTGGAGTCCTGTTTTCAATGTTTTTCCTTTTCCTCCTCTGCTTTTTCCTTAATTCGGTTGGTGGTTTTACTTAATTGATTTATCATAACCAAAGGCAAAAAAATTAAGAAAAAGAAACTAATGCAGTTGTCTTTGTTTTGCTAATGTTTTTCAGGTAATCTGTTCATTGTGTCACACAGAGCAAGATGTAAGTCTCCATTTATGAAAACTAAACTTTGAGTTATTTTGAAAGGGGTTTTTTAATGCCTTCTCAAAATTTAACCAGGTTCAACAGCACTGCATCCAATGTGGGGTTTGCATGGGGAAATACTTCTGCTCTAAATGCAAGTTTTTTGATGATGATGTGAGCCTCTTTGCTTGAAATCTTTTGGTCTCGTATTCCTGCTTTTACACGCTTATTTACTGATCAATACACTTTGTAGGTTTCAAAGAAGCAATATCACTGCAATGAATGTGGTATCTGCAGGTCTACATTTGAACTTGCCTTTTTTTTTTGCAATCTTTGTCTTTCTACGCTATTCCCTTACTTTTTATTTTTGTGTTTCGTATTGCAGAACTGGGGGAGAGGAAAATTTCTTCCACTGTAATGGATGTGGTAAGTTTCTTAATACATCTAACTCTTTCGAAATTTCTTCGTCAATGCGTACGTCATCACTGTAATTTTAAGTTTTATAACATTTTGTCGGGTGTGTATTATCAACTGGCTTGCTACTTGAGCATAGTTTAGCTGAGATGTGTATGTCCACTGTAGGGTGTTGCTATTCAACTTTGTTGAAGGATTCACATAGCTGTATCGAAAAAGCAATGCATCATAATTGTCCTGTTTGCTTTGAGGTAAATTTTAACTGAAAGAGAAGAGATTAATATTGATTCTGTTTTATGAAATGATCCAGGTGCTTAACTCATTTTTTGATTGTACAGTTTTTATTTGATACAACAAAAGATATTACAGTCTTGCGGTGTGGACATACGATACATTTGGAATGTGTCAAACAGATGGAGCAGCATTTTCAGTAAGTTTCAAGAGAAGATACTAGTTGCGTCAATTTGAAACCAATTATTACCTTTCAACTATTGGCAACTTGGTAGTTACTCTAAGATTGCTCTCGCAGGTATGCATGTCCTGTTTGCTCGAAATCGTATTGCGATATGTCTCATGTGTGGAAAAGGCTTGATCAGGAGGTAAATTTATATTACGTTGTTGTAGATATTTCAAAATCTTTGTGATCGTTTCTTGCTGAAATATGACTGTTTTTACAGGTTGCCTCAATACCTATGCCCCAAATTTATCAGAATAAGATGGTAAGTAACAGAAAGACCAAATATCAAAGTTCTATTCGTGTCAATGTTTCATAACAAGATGGTAGTTGACAATCTTGTGTCTCTGTGATTAGGTTTGGATCCTTTGCAATGACTGTGGTGAAACCTCTGAAGTGAATTTCCACATTTTAGCACACAAGTGCCTGAAATGCAACTCTTACAATACAAGGCGGACACGAGGAGGGCCTACATCGTGTTCGTCAAGGGTTGAAGAGATTCTGAACTAAATAGCTTCTGTTTAGTAATTATTATTTGAAGGAGATGTCAACGATTGAATTCCTGTCCGAAGAATGATTTGATCTCTGCTCAAACTGGGGTACACTGTTTCTTCATTCTTCCCACATTCCCATTGGTTATCCGTGTTTGAGCTTAGCCGGTCTGTACTATTTGATGGGTGGAGTTATCGCACACACGAGGTTGATATCGACTATCCGGTTAGAAGATAAGAAAATTCCAGGTGTCCTGCAAGCGGAGAAGTTGACATGAGATAAAGACAAAGGAGAGGACTCGATTTTTGTCTTCTTACCCTGCGCATCATTGGCCGTTAAATGACCCTGCTTCATCTGTTATCAGCTTCACATTGGCCATTTGGGGTACTCTCCATATTCTCAAAGTCAGGCTAGTCGATTTAGCTTGGATTTGGGGTATCAGGCAGGTAGTGTTGTACTATACCGTTGCGATGCAACGGTTGTAATAGTAATTAGCTTCCTTATCTCTTATATTTACACGTGTACCTATACGATGAAGTTGTCTTGTCAATTTCGTATTTACAAGAATTGGACAATATCGTATCTATGTATCGTTAGTAAATTTGATACCGTTCTCTTCATCTTTATTATTTCTACTTCTTCCGTTTACTTTCCTGTCGTCTTCTATCTTACTCAGTTGTATCAATACCTCCCTCTTTAACGGTCTTGAGTCTTGACTACAAGATTAACATTAGGCAACATTATTGTAACTCATACAAAAACTCCTGAATAGCGTCAGACTCGTCCTTAGGCCACTGCACCAAAACTTGAGTCCATGCACGGTTTCACGCACGCGCATGCAGAAGATAAATAACGTCGAGGGTCGTTGGAAGAGTCGTAACAAGCTAGTTGTTTTAAAATTTCAAAATATTTTTTGTTTCCCGCTCTTTTGTAATCTTTCAGCAGTTATATGTACAAGCTCCCTGTTTCAGCATTATTAAGACGTAATGAAATAAAGTTACGCTCTCCTCAATATTCTTTCCTCTTTTCTTCACCTCCTATACGACTAGTTTATTGTCTTTTAACCGTGCGATGATCGAGAATAGCAATAAGGTATATGGTGACAGATTGAATGGAGAAAGTTACGATTGAATTGGAGTTGTCTCATAAACATGTTTCTTGAGTTGTAAAACATGGAAAACATTATATATTCCTGCCTCAGCTGGTAACTCCAACTGGTAAGCAACAACTCCCACTTGTTGTACAATGCGAAATCAGAAAGTTTTAGCTGCAAAATATAGAATATACAACGGAGGTGGAAATCTAAATAATTCCCAAAAGGAGAACATTGGATAGTAGTGTGAAATATGTTATTATCCTACCATTACACAAAAGCCAACCATCTATTTCAAAATTGAGGAGAGTCATCAACCATACAACATAAGTTTCCAAGGTGCTATTAAGGTGAAGACAAAGCTAAAGTAAGACCTTGCAATATCAAAAGCTCATGCCAAAAGTTACTGTAACTCACAATAGTTATAGGCATACCATGTAATTTGTACACAAAATTAAGATACATTAAAGCAACTTTATGGAATAATTGCATAAAGTGAGCATGTTTAGTGAAATGGTCAACACTGCAAGTTTGACACTATATCAATCAAATTTGGGCAAACCTCCGATGAAGTTTTGGCTAATATCCTTCCATGCATGCTTTCGAATTGGTAGTGGTTACAACTTGCCAGGTGTGGCTACCGCTTCATACTTGTTTTTCTGACAAGTGTCGCACGTTTTAATGTATTCCTATATAAGTGACTGCATCCTTTACTAGTGGAAATACAAAGCCAACTTCTTGCAAGTAGCCAATTCTCTCTTATAAATACAACAACAATAACCCTAGTAATAATCTAGCTGAGACGCGGAGTTTAAAAAGATTTAATAATACGCAGTCTTACCTCTAACTAGCAGAGAAGTTGTTTCCAATACTCTCTTATAAATGTATCATAAAATAAAGATACAACAATTTGCTGTAATGAAAGATCACCCCTTGGCACCAACTAGTCCTTCCAATATTAACAAATCTTTAATCCAAGTGTAGCAAGAGTCACGAACCTTACCTTGCTTCAACTTATGAATCAACTAAGATAATTTTGCATTAGTGTTCCAATTATCCTTAATTTCTTCCGTAAGATTCATTTCAATATGAGAAACCATCATAGCATAAAGAAAATCTATCAACCATTATATTTTTAGTCCCCTTCTTATATTTTATTTTGAAATCAAATCCCAACAATTTTGATAACCAAGTATGTTGTAAAGGTGTAGCAATCTGTTGTTCTAACAAATATTTCAAACATTTGTGGTATGTTTACACTACAGATTTCTTTCCCTTCAAATAATGTGACCAATATCGACTTCCTATCACCAAAACTAATAGCTCTTTTTTATAAGTAGACAAATTGTGGTACCTATATGAAAGAGCCTCATTTACATATGGTAGAAGATGCCCATCATACACTAAAACTGCCCCCTAAACTAGATCCAGATGCATCTGTTTCAATCACAAATGTTTTATTGAAGTTTGGTAGTGCTAAGATAGGGACTGTGTAACATCCCACCCCCTACTGGAAGGGTAAAATGGTCAATTTAACCTAGGATGAGATAGATCGGACTAATTTAGGACTGTTCATGCATAATAGGATTGGTGCACAGTCTCAATTGTGCACATGAAATTACTGGACATGCATACAT
>JANIJF010000005.1:73403900-73419433 GCA_024520955.1 Erythroxylum bequaertii
ACTACCCGTGAAAGATCTTCACGCCCAATAACACGACCGACTCGTGTTAACCTCGTCAGAGGATTTTCCTAACTATTTCTACTCAAAAGCAAAGACAAATAAAACAAGAACACAACAATTTCAAATATGAGATTCTTTACCAAAATAGTCAAGTAGCTGCACCAACAATATATGTACTCATCTGTGACAAAGCTTTCTTTATGCTACAATCATCAATCAACTTCAAGAACCCAGCAAACACAGCCACTACGCATAACCCTTGGACTGCTTGTTGAAAATAATAATAGTGTGACAATGCTACTCCAAAAACCCCCACGAAATTAACTCAAACAGAGGATGAAAACCAAAACAGAGCAGTAGCCAATTGAAAACCTTCACCAAGCGTCGTTCGCACCAAAAAGCCAGAGCATGTGTGCAGACTCCTCACACTTCACACACGTTGCATATCAGCCAAAAACAATTCACCTTATTCACGCAACCTTACTGGCTTTTCCTTAAAAGATTCCTTTTCAAATAAGGACAGTATATGATGAGCTATCAATAACCAAAAATTATGCTAATTAAGATAATATTTCCAATTCAAATCCCAAGCACTTATCCACTTCCAAAAGAATGCAATCTTCAATACCAAATCACCAATTAAGGCACATCTTCAAGTATTATGGAAATTACCATGTCCAATTAAAATGACAAAAATAAAGATAGGATATATGTAAAATAAATCCTAACAGTTTTGATACCAGATGTTACGCACCGAAATGTCATGCTCTCGATTCTTGACAATTGCATTACTGGGCTTGTAATTCCTGTTTAGTTTAGCTGATTTCTTGATAACCTTCACTCTTTAGCTCGACATGTCAATGGGAGACTGCAGATTTCCAGCCTCACATGCTGCCCATTCTTTGTTAAGCTTTCCCCAGTGTCTCGGTCCCTTCTCGCTCCCTTCAGTGTAATCAAACTCCTCATCCTCTGCATCATATAAATGTTTACACATTATACAATTTATTTTTGAAGTTTCTTTAAAATCGAATTTGCAGTAGCAGAAATTTCAACGATTAATCATATGATGTCCTTTAGCTTACCAACTTCCCCAGCTATGGCTGATGTTGAAGTGTGTGACAAGAGAAGTAGCAACATTACTAGAGTGCTAGAAAAGAATGAACATGTACTTTGTTGCTTCATGTTCGTGTCTGAACAAGGGACTTCGAGAAAGGAAGAGCAGGAAACAATAGGTAGAATATTGGATGACGAGAGATGTATTGTGTGCGAGTGGTAAATCTGTGTGCTTGCACATTTATAAAGTGGCACGCAAGGCTTGAGAAAGACTGGCACAAGAAATAACAAGTCACATGCTTGGAAGCATCTTTCTACCATTTCCTTGTTTTCTATTTGGTGCAGGCTTCCTACAAGTTTCTTATTTAATTTGGCAAATCCACATATGAACCCAAGAAAGGACACAACCAGTGCTTGCTAAGAAACAGAAGATAATGGGCACCGACTACCCAGTTCATAGCTTTTTTATTATTTTATTCCAGAAAGAACACATAGGGAAACGCATATGTCTCACCTAAAAGTTTGACTGTTTGGCGATGATCTGACGGGATTTTTTCTTGTCCTAATATTCAATTCATGAATACAATATTGTTGGAGTTTTCTTCAACAAATTTAGAGTTTGCCAACAAGAGTAGTTAATCGAAAGAACTTGAAGATAAGTGTATTTGCTTATGAATTATTCCATTTATTCTGTCTTTTCTTGGTAATCGACAAAAGGAATAGGTGTCCAACTTTTTGTTTCATCGTAGTCTTGGTTTATTTGCAGGAATTATGATGAGAAGGTGCACTTCAATGGAACATTAAAGTCGTCTTGTAAAATTTTCATTAGACTTAGCTCTGTTTTCAGTTTCGACAACAAGAAACAGAGGATTCTCAGTCAAGAGCATCAGTAGACAGAACCTTGATTTTTTATAATCATGTAAAGTACGAGAAGAAACACGTTTAGAAGAATCTAGACTCAAGCCACGAACCGTGGGAGAAAACAACATGAATTTGGAAGTGAGCTGTCGTTATATGTGGTACAGATGTCAGATTTCTTAAACGTACAGCTGTTATGTCTTAGATTCAGCTTTAGACAAAATACCAACTCAAGTTTGGTAAATAACGTGCAGCGTTTTGAGATTTTTAGCTTCTGCAATGAAGGTGGATGCTGTCATGGCAGATTTATGAGATTTGACACTCAACTTTATATGAAATCTTGTGTAACTTTCTTATATATGAATTGACACTCACCTATATATCACATAAATTACAAATTCACTGATGATGGATCTGATATTAATTATGCTAACCAAGAAAAAACTAAACATAACATGCCGAGATCAAGAACTGGATTAATATCGTCATGGCTTCCCAATTAATGGCCGCTAATGTGAGCTTATATTATTGTTTTCGTCTCTATCAGATTTGTTGGAAGGATTGAGGATATATCTCTTGCTATAAGCACATCAGTAAAGTGCATCTGGTTGGCCCTCCATCATGATAAGGTGGTTCTTTCTCATTCGGAGATGAAACAAAGTGCAGCATTATGTTTTTGTCACTGAGAAATATCATTAACAGTGCACACACTGGCAACACCAACTCAATTATGCTATTATTCACATTAATGGAAAGTCCACAATCAGATTTTAATAACCTTTACGCCCACTCTGCTCCTTTCTATAAGTAGCTAGCCAGGCTTCTGCATCCCTTTTGTAAGGATCAGGGTCAGGATCAGGTTCACGCACTCACTCTCACTCAAAATCATGAAGCTAACATCCTTCTTGTTGGTGCTTGTGCTTCTTGTTATGGTGGATTTTACTTGTGCCACCACTAGGAGGCTGGTATTGGTTGAAGGCAACTCCAACAGTGAATCATCAACGACGGTGCAAAGCAAGGAAAAGGGTAACGCGGGGACAGAAAATAGGGACGGTAATGTTGGCGACCCTGATCTCAATAATCACCATAGCATTCCAAGGCAGTCTTATGGCAATGATCCGACGACGACTCCATAGATGACCAGGTCTCGGAGGTGGAATCCATCTTGTAAGTAGTTAATTTCCTGTCTCAAATAGGAAAGCTTGTGTCAAGTTAATGCGTGGTTAATTCTCCGGTCAAGTTGTGTATAGATAAGTGTAAAGCCTGTAGGCTTGCGTGGGTAAAGCTTGGAAGTCTGTTGGATGTTGAGTGCAGATTATGTGTAGATGTTGGAAGTCTGGCCTGTATTATGGAGTTTATGTGGTGCAACAGCTAATCAAGTATATGCATAGTACAAACGTATGAATGTCTGGTTGAATTATCTTTAATTGTTAGATTCATTATAATTTTGTTCTATTAGATTATAACTAATCGATTTGGTTAGTTATATTATGATGGAATAGGAATTGTAAATAGCATAAAAACAAAATTTTATATAAATCCAAATAAGATTTAATAATAATTGATTAAACAATTAGGACAAATTATGAGAAGTTAGAATTTTCTTTTTAAATTTAATGATCTTAATTGTAAATTTATCAATTAAACATCTAATTCTTATATTACTAACTTATCATCTACGCATATAAAGCTTCTTACGGGATGGTCGAGTTGGTGGAGTGGAAAGATATAAAGCTAAAATGTTTACTCAGTACGTGTCCAAAGAGTAGTAACTACGGGTTCCTTTTCATATAAAGTTTTATGTCACATATTATTGGTAAAAATAAAAAAAGACTTTAACATCATTTAAATATTAATATAATGACAAATATCAAATGTTTAATTGATAAAATTTTGAAGCGTTGTTATCATTGAACTTTTTTGCAAAGTTGTGGATTTTCTATACAGCTCATCCTTCTAATAAATCTTTGTGATACATTGAAATCCTTCAATTTAGGTTTTTCTTTTAAAAACAATTAAAATTATACGTTCAGTTTTTGTTTTTGTTTTTCAAATTTATGAAATTTGCAGAAGTTATGTCAATTAAAATAAAATTTAAATTTAATTACTAATAAAAATTTATTTCCATCATAATTTAATTATTCCATAATAAATAATATAAATTTTCAAAAATATTTTTTTCAAAGCTTAGAATAAGAAAAAATATTTTCAAATTTTAAATATTCATATCATTTTTATATGAAATTAAAAATAAATTATTTTTATTAAAATATGTATTACATGATAATTATAATGTATTTCTTTTTATAATTAATATTTTTAACAATTATCATTCATATATGACTATATTATAATAAAAATTAAAGCAACTCATAAAAATTGCTCATTTGTGGTCAGAAGGTGGCAGGTTTAAATTACGAAAATATCCTCTTTTTAAAAATAAATAGGTAAGGGTGCATACATTGATGGCTTTTCTTAGATCCCGAAAAACGGAGAGCCTTATGCTTTATGTATGTTAACTTTATATAACTATATTATAATAAAAAATAATGATATTTTTAAATGATTAGTTTAAATATTTATATGTTTAGTAACAAAACATAACTAGGTAGATATTAACAATTAAATAAATTTTTATTTACTTAAAAGAACAAAAACCAATTACGAAACCAAGACTAAATTAAAAAAATGTTAAAAAATCAAAAGAGCCCTTAACTAATGATCTATGCTCCTACTCTAATCAAAAACTTAGAAATCTGCAAAGGAGATTTGTAAATGAAAAGTAGGGACATGCGGGAAAGTGTTCATTGAGCTTCTTATTTTATAAACCTCCGGTTTCCCTGTTTTCTTCCCTCTTGTGCATGGATAGGAATTTCCGTAATTGAAGACAGTAACTTTCTTGCTCCTCGTTCCGTAATTCAAGCAAATTCAAAGTAGTTTAAGGCACTGCACACTCCAAAAAGGAAAAAGGAAACAAAGGGTACTCTCGAGGCTAGCTTTTGGTCACAAACTTGACTTTCACATCTCAGGATGGACCAATCTGCCATTACAAAAATTGAGAAAAATAGTCCTCTTTCGGATTTTATATTGTGACCAAAAGGGAGATTAGAAGCTAATTAATATAAAAGTGTATAGTGATCAATATAAACTGGGGCCTAATAAGGTGCCAAAGTTGTATATTACCACGAACATGAAAGGTAAAATCATTTATTATGTCTCCAATACTACTATCTTCCCCTAAACAAAGCCTAAGTGCCCCAATTTGATTCCTTATTATGCTTCTGATTAGATACTCAAACCACTCATTTATTTGTAAGTTAAATAAATGAGTGGACATACTCATTATCCATATTGGACAATGTTATTTTGTATATTTATTCTATAATAGATATATGAAATATCACTAGGTATTTGAAATTATGTATATATATATATATATGACATTACTTACACTTAAGTAAAATATAAAATAGAAAAGATATGTTAAATTAATTTTGATTAAACTTTACTGGTTTTCAATAAAGATTGTAAAGAAATTGTAAAGAGCTGACTGAAGCTATAGAGAGACAAAGGAATCATATACAACCTTGACCATAATCAAGTGCAGTTTGGATTCCGAGTTACCATTGCCAGAGAAATTAGGATTGTGCTTGATTATTGGTAGGGGAGAAATCCCGAGTTTATGCGGCGCTTCGAAGAGAGAGAAGAAGTTTAGTTGAGCAAATCAGTGTTTTGAAAATCGGATTGATTATTGAATTGGAGGTTTTACTGATCATCGGTTCGACCGGTTTAACCACCGGTCGAATCAGTATAATGTCATAATTATGCAATAATTATATTTAATTATATATAATATTAATAATATTTAAAAAAATACCACAAAAATAAAAAATTGTTAAACCAGTGGTCGGATCGGACCGATCCTACCGATCAATTGATCGATTTTCACCGGTTCGAACTGGTTCAATTAAAGACTAGTTTTTTAGAATTAATCGGACCGAATAACTGACCAGTCACCAATTAAATCGATCAAATCAACCGGTCCGATCCGAGTTTTAAAACTACTGAACTAATAGACGAAAGTAGTCAATTATGACATATCGGTGGCGTAAAAATGTTGAAAACAAAATGTTTGCTGTTAGCTAGGGCTATGAAACCCTACCCCACCCACATGAGATGGTCCTATAATAGTCAAACGAATGGGGCCAACCAAATGATAAAGAGTCAAAAGCTTCTCTTCAGATAGGAGGAAGTCTCCGTGCCTAGGGATCCCTATAATTCCTATATACTATAGGCTAAATAATGTCAGGGGCCGAACGTATGTCCATTTTCATCACTTCTAAAGCTCTCAAGTCTCAACCTTACCACGAATGCATGTTCTTATTGGTTAGAATTTTGAATTACAATGTGGTTGTGCCATGCATATGATCACCAATTACTCGTGATCTGAAGGGCTTTTTTGCTTCTATTCAAAAGATGTAATAATACTAATTAAGTTTTACCATATAATCATGATATATTAAGACTAAAACAAAAACTATCATGTTTGATGTCATAATTAAGGAGTTTTATAAATGATAAACAAGTTAGGTTAGTCCTTAAGAAATTTGTTAATTGAAAATCAACCACTTTTTTTAATTAACAGGAATATATATAAAATCTTTCTCCTTTCGACCTTCTGTAGTGATACACATGATAGAGAAGGATAGGTTTGGTGCTTCATCTTCATCTATTGTTAGCAATGAGAGGAAGTAGAGGTATTCAGTTCTTAAAGAGCTCCTAATCAATTTAGTGAATCAATTCCTCATACATAAACCGAATAAATGGCTTCACTTCACCTTTTTCCTAGTCTTTGCCACACATAACTTGTGAACTTAGTTACGTTGGATATTGGATTTTAGTTTACTTATACTATCATGGAAAATTACGAGATATGTTATCTCTACCTGGAATTTTCAATTATCGTTTTAAGTAGATCAGTCTACAATGAGTGATGAGTCTATAACTCTGACTTAAAGAGAAAAAGTGCACTTAGTACAGCCTATAGTGTAAAAGTGTTAAGAGACAATATTTAAAGTTTGATTCTTTATGCAAATTAAAATCACTAAATTTAAACAATGAATTATTCAACAACTTAACAAAAATTATTGCGAGTGGCATGCACGCAAACAATGAAGCATCATGAAACTTTTCTTCAATGTTCAAGGCCAAATTCTCGTATGTTGGTAAAAAATATGACTCCAATATAAAATTTAAGAATATAGCAAATATGATGAAAATGTTAGTGTTGTTGTTCCAAAACTTGATTTAATGCCTTTCAGTTAATAACGTTAATGTTTGACTATCACTCTTAAATCTGTACAGATTCTCACTATTATTATCCATTAACATTCCTTTTAATTTTATTATAACGTCACTCCCTCTTTTTTTGTGTGTGTGTACTAAAGAATACAAACCAAAATTACAAGCTAAAACTAATGCAGCACTCGATGGTACAGCGTGCCCTGCTTGTCATGATGGAGGAGCTCCAGTACGGTCATCGGTGGTTCCCTGAGAGTAAAAAAGTCGGGACTGGTTAAACTTGCAAGCGACGCCAGCCTATCTGCATACTGGTTCCCTTCACGATATACATGCTGAAGTGCTACTTCCCACTCACATTGGATAATCTTCTGGATACCTGTCACCAAAAAGTTGTCATCAGATAAAACTGGATGAGAAGAGGACAAGATGTTGATAACCTCTAGGGAGTCAACTTTGACTATGACTCGTTGGTACCCTAGGTTCCAAGCTAGGGTGAGCCCCGAATGTACTCCCCGGAGAACGTCATTCCCTCTTTAGTATATAAGACGCGCATCTCTCCTCCCCCCAAACCACCCATGCATCTTCTCTTCTCCTCATAGCACATGCATATTTGTTCTCTTCTGGCTTCCTCTGTTTTTCTTGTCTCGTACACAGTTCCTACTCTGCCCTTTAGGGTGCACTGAAGCTGGTAAAGAAAACGTTAACTCTAGGGTCAAATTTCGTTGTCCTGTTTCACCGTAGAGGGGGTATTTCTGACTTAAGGCAATGAATTACACGACGCATTACATTTAAATAAGTTGTTTCGATTTAATTTTTATGTTATTTTAGCTAACAATCCAAGTCAAAAATTGTTTTGTTCTGCGTGCTCTTTGTCAAGATATTGTTCTGTTCTTCATGTTCTTTGGTGAAATTTGTTCTATTCTTGCTATAGTCTGTTTATTTCAGTATACGTCGGAATACCATTCTATTCTTGCTGTTGTTTGTTTATTTCAATATCAGTAAGAAAAAAAATTGTTCTGTTCTTCGTGCTATTTAATTATTTCTATCTAAGTCATATCTGTTTCTAGATTCGATATGTAGTCTACGAATGAAACCAAAATAGGTTTTGCTCTCACTATTCCCCACATAAATTTTTCCCCTGTCACTGTAGCTTAGAAAATTACACATGACCTAATGAGATTAGACCCTCTAGATGGGAGAAACTTCAAACAATGGTCTTAGAAAATTCTGTTTTACTTTTAGCAATACGAAATTGATTATGTCATGTTTCAAGATATTCCTAGTAACAATACCAACCTTAAGGTAACTAAAGAAAACTGTACCATTAGGAAAGTGTTGCTCAACCATATGATAAACCCATTATCTCATATCTATTGCAAGTACAAAATTGCCAAAGAAATTTAGGATGCCATAGAAGTTAAATATGAGACTAATGATGCCATTACAAAGAAATATGCAGTTGCTAGGTGGTTAAAGTTTACTATTGTTGATGATAAGCTCATTATGGACCAATTACAAGAGTATGAAAACTTAGTTGTTGAAATCCTTGTTGAGGGTATGAACATGTGTGAGTTAATTCGTAGCAATCGGCCGAGGGAGAGAAGTAGCCCAGAATGGAGGAGGCGGCGCAAACAAGGGTACAAACGAGAACCTTAAATTAGGTATAAGGGGGGTTCAACGTTTAAAATTGTCCCAGAACCCTTCTTTTTCAAGTTTTAAGTTTTTTCCCCCTAATTTTTTGGAAATTGACGAAGGAGTCCTTAGAAGGTGCAATAATCGTGATTATGATCCCACAAGTTTGAATTTGACTGATTGTGGCCCACCAATTTGTAATAGTTCATGTGGTCAACAGAAATTACAGGACTGCTCTTCAACAGATTTACCAGAATACTCATTGGCAAAATTATCAAGATCTGCTTCCATTGACTTACCAAATTATGCTTCTGTGAATGTTATTCAGGATGGTTCCAAAAGTGATCAGTGGGTCTTTGATTGTGGGGCAACAGATACAGTTACTTATGACAAGAATGATTTTGTTGGTTCTACCGTGCCACGGAAACAGTTTATTCAGACGGCCAGTGGAGAATTGGCCCCAGTGGAGGGGGCCGGCACTGTAGAACTGACACCTACACTTAAATTGTCCAATTGTTTATTTGTACCTTCGTTGTCATATAAACTCTTGTCTATTAGTCATGTATCGAAATAGTTAAACTGTACTGTTCTGATGTGCCCTACATTTTGTATCTTGCAGGATATCCGTTCGAAGGAGATCATTGGGCGTGGAACTGAGAGAAATGGGTTGTATTATGTCGACGAGGTCTCGCCAAAGGGCACAGCATTCTTAGCACATGGGTCTGATAATCGTCAAAGCTGGTTGTGGCACCGCCGTTTGGGGCATCCCTCTCACGGTTATCTCAAATTATTGTTTCCTAAATTTTCTAGTACTCATTTACAGTGTGATACTTGTGTTTTGGCGAAAAGCCACAGACAATCTTATTTATCCAATAATACTCGTGTGGAACATGTTTTTTCTTTGATACATTCAGATGTTTGGGGGCCAGCCCCAGTTTCATGTTCTAGTGGTTTTAAATACTTTGTCCTGTTCATTGATGACTGCACTAGAATGTCCTGGATTTATTTTTTGAAACAAAAATCTGAAGTTTTTGACAAATTTGTTCACTTCTATTCCTTAGTCCAAACCCAATTTCATAAACAAATTCAAATCCTTAGGTCTGATAATGGGGGGGAATTCGTGAACCAATCTATGAAAATTTTCTTTGCTGAAAAGGGCCTTATTCATCAAACCACTTGTCCTAATACACCACAACAGAATGGGGTAGCTGAACGCAAAAATCGTTCTTTGTTAGAAATTACTCGGGCTATAATGCTTGAATCCCATGTTCCTACCTTTTTTTGGCCTGAAGCTGTTGCTACTGCAACTTATCTTGCCAATCGACTACCCACTAAAATCCTTAACTTCAGGACTCCAGTTCAACTACTAGCTGATCATACTCGGGTGCCCCCAGCCTTGGCACTCCCACCCCGTGTCTTCGGATGCTCTGTCTTTGTCCATATTCCCAAGACGGAGCGTACTAAGTTCGATCCCTGTGCTGAAAAATGTGTCTTTGTCGGATACGGGGTTCATCAAAAGGGCTACCGCTGTTATAATCCAAAAACCCGTCGTATACATGTCACCATGGATTGTGACTTCCTGGAAACTGAATACTATTACTCCAATACACCCCAATCCATTGTTCAGGGGGAGAGTCAGACAGAGCCACTGGATTGGTTGTTCCATACTCCTATATCACCTATACAGCCCACGGTTCCTAGTCAGACTAGTGATTGTATCCATGATCTCGATAACGGAATACAACCCGACCCCGACAGCAACACGCCTTCTCGGTCTAATTCGATGGATATGCCTGAGGTTAGTAGTTCAACTATTCCTTCTGCTGGTTCTACTAATTATGATAATGCAGATACCATGTCATCTGCGGAGACTGTGCCATCACCACCTAGATATATCCTTCCACCCAGGAGTACACGGGGAGTGCCCCCGAAAAGATACATACCTGAACATGAACCTGGTTCGAGTAGATATCCTGTGGCAACTCCGGTCAGGGGGAGTTTGACAGAAACTGCCAGAGCTTTTGCTACAGCACTATATACAGAAGATACTCCTAGGACGGTGGAAGAAGCCATGGACAACCCGGAGTGGCGAGAGGCAATGGAGGTTGAAATGAATGCATTGGAAAAGAATGGCACATGGGAAAAGTGTGTACTGCCCACTGGAAAGAAACCTGTTGGCTGTAGGTGGGTATATACCATTAAAAGAAAAGCAAATGGTTCCATTGAGCGATATAAGGCGAGATTGGTGGCAAAGGGGTATACTCAGACTTATGGTATTGACTATTCGGAAACTTTCTCTCCAGTAGCCAAAATTGATACAATCAGAGTGTTGTTCTCTATTGCAGCCAATCAGGATTGGCCACTTCACCAGTTCGATGTCAAGAATGCTTTCCTCCATGGTGACCTAGTCGAGGAAGTATACATGGAACCCCCACCAGGTTTTTCTCATACTTTCAGATCTCATGAGACATGTCGATTGAGGAAAGCTTTGTATGGACTGAAACAGTCTCCGAGGGCATGGTTTGGACGATTTACTTTGGCAATGAAGAAATATGGATACAGGCAAAGTAATTCAGATCACACATTATTCTTGAAAAGAAACGATGAGAAGATTACGTGTTTGATTATTTATGTGGATGACATGGTGATTACCGGAGATGATGCAGAGGAGATATCAAGGCTTCGTGATAACCTATTTAGGGAGTTCGAGATGAAAGATTTGGGAAGCCTGAAATATTTCCTAGGAATTGAAGTTATGCGATCTAAACAGGGTATCTATATATCTCAGAGGAAGTATATTCTAGATCTGTTGGCTGAAACAGGGATGCTTGATTGTAAAACTGTCGACACCCCCATCATGTTGAATCACGGACTGCAAATAGTGGAGGGGGCAGAGTCAGTTGATAGGAGAAGATACCAGCACTTGGTCGGGAAACTCATCTATCTCTCCTATACTCGACCTGACGTTGCATATGCAGTTGGGGTAGTTAGCCAATTCATGCATAACCCACAGAAGAATCATATGGAAGCTGCGCTGAGAATAGTGAGATACTTAAAGGGGACACCGGGTACAGGTATCTTGTTCAGGAAGAATGGTCATCTTAGATTGGAAGCATATACGGACGCAGATTGGGCTGGAAGTCCAGGTGATCGACGGTCTACATCGGGATATTTTACTTTTGTCGGAGGGAACTTAGTCACATGGAAGAGTAAGAAACAAAAGGTGGTAGCCCTGTCAAGTGCAGAGGCTAAGTTCAGAGGCATTTCTCGAGGAGTAGCTGAGGTGTTGTGGTTGAAGAAACTATTGACCGAATTAGGATTTCCACCATTGCAAGCATGTCCGTTGATGTGTGATAATAAGGCTGCGGTTAGTATATCAGGGAATCCAGTTCAGCATGACCGAACAAAACATGTTGAAGTTAATAGGCATTTCATTAAGGAGAAACTCGAGGGAGGGGTCATCTCGCTTCCGTTTGTTCGATCAGAGGATCAACTCGCTGACATTCTTACAAAAGCAGTTTCAGGCAGAATATTTCAAGAAACTTTGAGCAAGTTAGGTGTAGGAGACCCTACGAACAAACTTGAGGGGGAGTGTTAGAGATATAGATAAAATTGTATAGATCCCCGTAAATTAGGGATATTATCCCCTAATTTACAGCGATACACCGTGTGTAATTATCTCTATATAATAGGAGCCTGTATACTGTAAATTAGTAACACAATCAATAACATTACCGATTCTTTGATCCAATTGTTATGTTATTTTTGTTTTTGTTTTTCCAGAAGCTAATCATTTTGTAGAAATAGAATAGCTGAAGTGGTTCATTATACAAAAATTAGAAGTTTACAAAATCATTGGGTTGCCAAAATCAGATGTTAACTTTCGGATTTCAAATGAGAGTGACAAAGAATTTCTAAAATACAACAAATCTATATCCATACATTAATAAACTTGTGAGAAAGTTTTATTACAACTTTGAAGAATCATTCAGAATACAAATCGAAGATCAGAAGTTGTAAAATTTGCACATATACAAATCTAATGCTTGCACTATTCAGGAAGCTTGTGGAGATCCCGGAGGCGTTGGGGTTAGAGATGGCACGTCCAGTCCTTGCATCTCCCAAGACTTGTGTATTTTCTCTCACACATATGTCAGATTATCGGATAGTGTGTCCATTCGCTGATTCATAGAAATCAGTTGCCGCTTCATTTCACTCAGCTGCAGCTGTGTATTTCTGTTGTTTTCAACCATCAGTTTGTAAACCATGCCCAAATTAGGTTGTTGCTGTTGTTGCGCTTGCTGGTGTTCCCCCTCAGTCGATGAAAAATAATCTATAGCGTGAAATGTAGAACTTGAAGCTGCACCTGCAAACCTGTGCTTCACTGTTGTACGTGTCCGAGGATCTCGCAACTGCATGCTGTTGTGTTCTATTATCTCGGACTGTTTCAAGTAATCTACATCAAAATACTAAAAATCTAGGAAGATTAGTTGACTAACATCAATCTTAAAATGTTCAGCCAAAGCAGTTGCTAAATAACCCATTCCCAAACTGTTCCCCTTTCTTCCCACTGATTGGATCAAAGTTTGAGAAACATGACTGAACATGTTCGGCTTATGGCTTTGATTGATGCACCATACACCCGTACCGGTACCGGCCGGCCGTTACGGTACGAAATTCATAATACTGATTACAACAGAACACATCTTAAGACAAAGACGTGTTTCGTTGGATAGAGATAGCCAAGTCAGAATTTCTCCATATATACTCAAAAAATTGGGCTGGATTTTAGCTCGATTACCTCCAAGATCGAAATCCAACCCAATTCGATTATACATACCCTTTCGACAAATTTCAAAGGAGCAAAACGAAAAAGGTTGCTGCTTGGATTGAATAGAGCAGAAGGAAGATGGTAGCAGCTGGGTTAAGCTTGAGAGGTTTGCAGCCTTTTTGTTTGAGAGAAGTTGGCATTAATTCTCATGTTTAAACTCGGTTCTAAGGTTCTTTCAATTGCTTCTGCTCTAAACTTTTCATAAGGATTGAAGAATCTCTAATTCACCATCCTCCTAAAATCAAATGTTCAATTGTAAAGCATAAGTTATAATAGATAATGCAAAATCAAAAACTTCAAGACACGTTAACTATAAGTATAATTCAAGAACCATTTATCATGTAACTATTAGAGGTGAAAGCTTAGATAGTTCATTGAATAAAAATCTTGACAAAACATTACTAGTTCATGCAAAATTATAAGTATAATATAGGAGTATCAAACATGATTGAACCCAAAAGTACACCATATTTATATAGCAATTTCAAGTGCTATATAGAATGAATTTAATTTCAAGTGCTCGACTAAACTAACCAAAAAAAAAAATTAAAACATTTTATCAATCGGTAAGCAAATTTGGATTTTTTCTAAAAGTTTGATCTTCTGAATATAAAACTGAAGAAAATAGAAAAAAAAGTATGCGACAAAATACTTTCTTACATTGAATATAACATTCCCCTTCTTTTCGCTCTTTTATCCACTATTCAAATTAACAAAAGATAAAAGAAGCAATACCCTTTAACACTACACTTTATTAGGGGGAAATAAAGAATTGAAATTATAAAAATCATACTAAAAAAGAACTGAAATCATTTTTTTCAAAGAACAGACATTTCATCAAATACTTTATATGCATCAGAAATTCATCCTAAGATCACAACCAAAATCACGTCTTGTCCCTACTATCATTAACATTTATACCTTAAAATTGTTTTTCAATAACAGAATACACAAATAAACGAAAGTATTCAAATACCTAAATTAACTTTCATCGAATATACAGAAAAAAACATGATAGTGGCTGCAAAAATATCTCCATCGAAGGACACGATGACAGTGGCCGGAGAAGACAAACGTCGACGAGCAGAAGAGGAGTCCACAACATAGAAACCAAAGAGAAGAAAATCGCACGAGATGAGAGATGAAGCAAACGAAGAAGAAGAAGTAGGTGGGGGGAGAGGAGGACCTTTCGGGTGAGTTTAATGTAAAAAAAAACGTCGTCGTTTCGTTTTAAACCAAACGATGTCGTTTTCGTTTACTTTAAAATGTTAAACCGAAGCAGATGACGTTTACCTTGAAAATTTACCGATGGAATTTACCAACGGACAAATTTTTGTGGGTAAATTCAAAACTTTTTTTATTCCCCCAACAATTCCCACCTTTTTTACTGACGGACATTTTATGTCATTGCTAAAGTCCGTCGCAAATTTTGTCAAGATGATTTTCCTCCATATTTACCGACGAATATTACTGTAACCGCGAAACGAAAATTTTCCCATCAATATTACTAACGAAAATTGATTTTCTATCAGTAATTTGCAATAATTTTGTTTCTGTAGATAATTTTCCAAGGGTAACTCCTATTTTTCTTATAGTGAAAACGGCATCAATAATGAATGCAATTGCAGCTACACACAACTAAAATCTCTCTTTGCGTGCTTCAATCTGTCTGATTTAAACCTACTTAAGAAGCTCTCATTAATGATCCTTCCTCAAGATTTAGTGGAGAAAACAAGCTGTGTGTTGGATTATAAGCACAAGAAGGTTAGTATCTGTTGGATCAATGGTGGTTGACAAATTTAATCCTACTTATGTTTTGATAATAATAAAATGTATAGAATTGGTTAAGAAATTTATT
>JANIJF010000005.1:73763725-73774905 GCA_024520955.1 Erythroxylum bequaertii
AATATTTAAAAATTATTGTTATTTCAAATTAATTGTCATTATTATTTATTATTAAGATTTTTGAAAGCATGGTTGATATAAACAGTAAACTAGTAAAGTATACAGTACAACTGTATAATATATCAATATGGACTATTTTGCTAATTTTAAAAATTTTAGGGACTATTTTATAAATTTAAAAAATATTTCGAAATGGTACCCGGTATCGACCGGTACCAATACTATTCTGTTCTAGAGCTCAATTCGATATCAAATTCAGTATGGTATTCATAACATTGGTAATGTAAGCCAACCATGTACACCTAATCTATTATACAGACAGGGGGTTGGATGTTCTGAGACTAAATTTATTGGTGACTAGCTGTACTCCAGATAACACCAATGTTTCAAACTATATTATCTTACAGGCGCCCGTTGTTTGGACTATGTGTCTGGTCATGTCACTTGGGTTAATGTCCAAAACAGAGGATCTCTGAATACAAGCAAGTGCAAGTCAGTCCGTTTCTCTTTTCTTAGGTTTTTTACCTTACAGAGACGAGAATTACGAGAGTGAGGATGATGTATGCAGTCCATCTCAATGATCAAAGAGAATCTGTAGAGAACCGATTAAAAGTTGATTCAACCCTTTATGCGTTCAAATTAAGCAACACTAACCTTATGATTATTTCAGGATCCCAACTTGAACTTGCATAATTCATATAGCATTTAAACATGAGTAAACCTAATTTGCTTCGTACTGAAAAATTAATGGGAATTGTATATAATCAATTCACCTGTTCTTATTTCCTAGACAAGATGAGCAAATTTTCAATGTACAGGAGTCAATTAACATATAGAATTGCCTATGTTTCCTTGCAAAGTCTCTACTGAATACTAAGAATCCGTTTCTGATATCTTTCGTTTGAGAAAGCTTGTAAGATCTAAGCTTCCTGTGTTCATTAGCCTGCAATGGACTTCCTAAGCGTAGTCATTTTTGTTGTATATATATGCATGCGCAATCAAAACCAATGTGTTTCATTCCTATTTTGTCATTATCTACCTTGTGTGTCCATTATGAAGTATAAAACAGTCCATGGCTACAATTTGAAGGCGATGTCTGGTGCATTATTCAACTACTTGTCACAAAGTATACTCGTGAATGCCAGTGTTGATACGTTTAATATTCTTACTTGTAGGTTCAGATTTCATTCTCTTGGTGATTACCAACTGGAAGACAAGGCGAAGTCTGGTGCATTATTCAACTACTTATCACAAAGCATATTCGTTAATGCCAGCGTTGATACGTTGATATTCTTAACTTGTACATTCGGATTTCATTCTCTTGGCGATTACCAACTGGAAGACAGGGCCTGAGCGCCCATTGAACTGTATAATTTTGTGTGACCGGGTCCTGTCTATGACGATTATTCCTCGCACATCGACCCAATTTTGTATGCCACGAGAACTTGTTAATTAGCAATTTTAGTTTAGTTCTTTTTACCGTATCTTTCAAGTGTAATACAAATTTTTTTTAAAAAAATTTATATTTAAAATTTAAATATAAAATTTAAAATTAAGTGACCCAATTTGATTTCATTGGTATTAACGGACTTACGTGATCGACTCCAAAAATTTTAGAAGAATAAAAGAAGTTTGATTTTGGTCCTATTTGATAATCAGCTGATTGCATTTAACTGTTAGCTGATAGCTGATTCTATCAGGTGATTTGACAAGCGAATTTTATTAACTGTTTGTTAGAGAAGTTTGGTAAAATTAGTTATTTATGTATAAAAAGACTTAAAAGGACATGACTTAAAAAAATATGAATATTATATATTTTAATACTTTGATAAATATTATTACAAGAATTTAAATTTTATATATTTAATTCGACAAAAATTAAATTTACGACTTTAATGGTATGTTTAATTTTGATATTCTATCACCTATCTATTTTTAATTATTAGAAATTCGGTGAGAAGCTTTGGTATTTTTATACTCTTTTAAATAATTTTTTATTATATTATATTTCATTTTATTATAAATTATTTCTTTCCATTTTATTTTATTTTATTTTATTTTATTAATTAACGTCCAATCCAATGACAATTGTTAAATTGTCGCCGTCAAAATTTTGGGTTGGGGTTGGAAACTTGGAATGGTTTTCCTGTTAGTTTCTTCCACACGTCAAAATCTACTCCGACGTCATGTCAGAGCTTCATGAACATGGCTTTGTGCGTATACTTTATTTTGTGTATGAACACAAACAAAAAATAAATATAACACGATGTTAGGTTGACTTGAAGTTTTCCATGGATCCAAGGTAGATGTATGAGAAATACCACTAAGGGCAAACCTAGGTTCACTTTGGGATGATAGTAATACATATTATAATGAATATATCGAGAGAGTATAGAGTATTGCAAACTGTTTATTCAATCATTATATATTACTATCCTTTTTCATTCTTATCAATCATCAAGACTCTTGCCTCAAGAAGAAATATCGTTATCTTTATTAATTTTTTTTGTGGTTTTGTGATTTGAACACTTGTTTTCAATTATATCTTTCCAGCTTGAAAATGTCAAAAGGAATAGCTTGGCACTGGGCAAATTGTGGTTATGATTTCCACTGCCCTTTTCAGAAAAATATGATCAAACAATATGCGATTTCATCTTATGTAATTCTTTTATTCACAAGTAAAAATAGGTCAATGGAATACCAGAACTGGTTGAGAATGAGAATGAAGGATAAAGTAAATGGAGCCGGAGCAGCAGCTGAAGAGGACCGTTTCTTTGTCAAAGTTAAACGCGTAAGTTGCAAGTTGAACCGCTGAATTTTCTTAACATTCTTCATGACTGACTTCCACTTCATTTTCCCTTTTCCTTCCTTCTTCAAAGTTTGGAAATTTCTCCTTCAATTTTGGACGATATCAGGCTTACTTGGCGGCATTAAAGAAATCCTATTAAGGATTAGAGTGAAACACAAACTTTTGAACAATTAGCAATGGCCTAAATGCAGATTCATAGTTTTCTAACATTCAATAAAATTGGCAAGAAATATAGAACATTTCACAATGGTATAATACTAAAGATGCCATCTTTCTAATGATTGTATCTTGTATAAATTGACCAGGACATAAAGAATGATGCAAAGAGGACAGGAAATCAATAAATTTAATGGGAAAGTCCCATGATATTATTACTCATTTAACTTCCTTGGTTTCCGTTTCCGCAAACTTTGTCTGTGTGTGAAGAGGTCAGGCTCATATCATATGGACAGGTGCAGACGAAAACATACCCACCATTTTATTTAATAGCGTTGGTTAGATAATCCCCCTGTGGCATCTAAAGAACACGTCTTTTCTGCTCTTTATGTGCTTTAATATAGTAATCATCCGAAGAACGAAAGCCTGACAATCCTGGCAAGAAGTTGAAGGAGAAGGAGAAAGGGAATCTAAAGTTTGTTGTTCAAAGTTTTCACTTTGCCAGTCCATTGTAGTCAGAAAGGTGAATCTTACGACAAATTCTGGGATGGAAGTAGCATAATACCATCAATCTACTCGAGCCCATTTGCTTAGTTTACCTGGAAATCAGTTTACCAATGCCTGTTTCCTTAGTTTTCATCGAAAAGATGGCCCTTTTTTTTTTTATTCACAAACCCCCTCATTTCAGTTTATGTGTTCAATCTTTACGTGTGAGATTTTCATGTATCAGGGTCGATGGAGATCGATAAAGCAATCAGAGAAAGCGATGATACGAGGCTCAAGACCAAGTACAAGAACGCCATCTATGTTATTCAAAGAGCTCTTGCTCTATATTCGTAAGTTTTTCTTTGCTTTATTGTGGGCATTTGGCAATTCTTGGTGGTGGTTAAAGATGTTTCAATTTTCCTTGTATTTCTGAAACTTAATGCTGAATTACGTATTCAGTTTATTGCATCAGGGGTTGACAGACGAACCCCATTTTCCGTCAAGATGACTTGAAATAGAGAAATGAGCCTAAACCACCTTCACAAACTCTTGAATTTACGAATACTGAGAACTTGTTGAAGTTGAGGGGAGTAAACGCAGTAGGATAGAATGAGATAAAGTGCATATCATAAACAGCATTTTCATTGTTACAAAATCAGCGCTCTTCCGTGTTACCTTCCATAGTGATTCCAGGAGATGCATTGTTCCCATTTTACAATTTTGTTTCTGAATATGAGAAAAAAAATTTCTGCATTTGGCATGTGCCATGAACAATGTCAATAGTTAATTTCTTCAAGTGAGGAACATCTTTGAAGAAGAATATTAAGTAGATAAATCACTTATCTGTGTTGATTTGTAAAAATGATGGAATACATTTGCATGAAATTATTTTGACAACATTCTTTTATATCTATCCAATGGTAATTTTGCACTTTCCTCAAAAGTAGTTGTCTTCTGTGTAAGGAAACATGGAATACATTACAATGGATAGTCGTTTGGCATGTTCTTGTTGATAGTTTTATCCAAGTCAGGATTCATTAACTTTTATGGTTTTCTAAATTGAGCATTAACACTCACCTTGCTAAATCCTTTTTTATATTTTTGGAACATTGGATGAAATTTTTTGAGGGAGCTGACTGAAGAATTGAAGTCACTTACTACTAATCAATGACAGAGTAACCAATTTTGGACATACTTGAAACTATATAAGCATATCTTCTTTGATCTTTCTAAGAAACGCGCTTAAATGTCTGAGAGTTATGATGATATTCTGTGGGATGGTGTAGAATGTAGAAATCATTTAAAATTGGAATAAGTTTGAAAAAAATTGTTATCCATGTCATATCATTACTTTTGAAGGATGTTCAATAGTATGATTAACCAAGACTATCTTGCCTCCTGATCAGCCTTTCTTGAACATTTAGTTTCTTGTCCTGTTTTGGAAGATTCAATGTTTTGTCCCTATACACCTACATGTAGGTGTAATGTGTCTCAGAAAAACTGGTATTGGTACTTGGAAAATAATTTCTAAACAGTGTGACATTTCTTTATGAGGTTTTACACTGTTATTTGGACTTAAGGTGCACACATACATGCCTGCACATGTTCAAATTCTTAAAAGGTTTCAAGTGTTCTGATCCTACTTGATCTAAAAAGCTTCCATTCTAATGCTTCAAGTTCTACTAATGTCTTATTGGCAGGATTGAGGAGGTTGCCTTCAGCTTTAATGGAGGAAAAGATTCAACTGTAAGTTCTGTTCCATATTATCTTGAACATTCCCTTATTTAATGTCTCGTTGGCTATCATGATAAATCTTGGATGTTTAGGTTTTGCTGCACCTGCTTAGGGCTGGCTATCATTTGCATAAAGGGGAACAAAGTTGTTCTAACGGGGGTTTGGCTACTTTTCCAATCCGAACTATATACTTTGAAAGTTCTTCTGCATTTCCTGAAATCAACTCATTTACCTATGATACAGCTTCCAGGTGAAAAGACTTTCCTCCTTGATTCTTTCTTATTCTTATAATGTAGGAATTCATAAGAAAGATCTTGGGAATTCTGTTAAAGTTGACATTATTGGGAATATTGGTGTGAAGAAAAATGGTTTGTTTGTTCAATCAATTACTCTATTTTCTATGAGCAGCTATGGTCTGGAGCTGGATATCATCCATACAGATTTCAAGTCTGGGTTGGAAAGTTTACTGAAGGCCAATCCTATCAGAGCTATTTTCCTTGGTGTTCGAATTGGTGACCCTACTGCTGTATGTTTGTTGCTTTATCTTGAATACAAATGGTTTTAGTTTTCCTATTCAGATCCCTTTTTTCAAAATTTGATTTGAAATTTTCGAACAATGAAACATAGATTCCTTACTTTTCAAGTTTTGCTGCAATATTACAGGTAGGTCAAGAACAGTTTTCTCCTAGTTCACCTGGATGGCCACCTTTTATGAGAGTGAATCCTATCCTAGATTGGTCTTACAGGTATGGCCTTGTTCTATTTAAAGTGGTTCTTGTTCCATTGACAATTGGTAGTGATTATCTAAGTTCAAGTTGTTCTCTTGCTCTGGATGTAACATTTGAAGTAAACTTTGAGCGCTAAGTTGTCTATGTTTCTTTGACAGAGATGTTTGGGCCTTTATTTTGACTTGCAAGGTCAACTACTGCAGTCTTTATGATCAGGGGTAATTCATCTTATATGTTGTTTGAACTTCAATGTTCTTCTCAAATTTTATAGTTGGATTGATTCATGTAGGGATAGGCTTCAATACCTTATGTTAGAAGTCCGTTGCCGATTGATGATGGGGAATGTGCTCCCACTTGCATGCTAACCTAATCCTGCTTGTTAAATGATGATTCAACCAACGAATTGGATTTTACTTTCTGCAGGTACACTTCAATAGGAAGCATACATGACACTGTACCAAATTCACAGCTATGTATCAATGATTCCTCCAAATGTAGAGAAAACTTCAAGCCTGCATATTTACTTTCTGATGGTAGATTAGAAAGAGCAGGAAGAGTAAAAAAGTCTTCTCCTCCCATCACCAGACATAATCCTCTTGTTGACCAAGATAGTATAGGTTCTCAGGGGAACTGCATGCCCACTGCCTCAGTTATTGCTGTAGGGGATGAGATTCTGTAAGTCTGTCGTTGGCATCATTCATCTTCTTTCCTATACTAGATTCTGCTCTTCTGTCTTCTGTTTGTTTTCCCTTCATATTTTTGCTATTTGTATTTTGGCAGCATTCAATATGCCATTAAGGATACAATGGTTTCCAAATTTTAATAATTTTGTTTTCCTGTTTTAATTTTGCTAGTTTGTTTTTTCAAAAAATTCTCTTAATAGAAATATGACAACAAACGCCTACTTTTTAGTACTGTAGAAAATTCCAGTTTATTTCTTTCAATCAGATTATATTACTACAATTTTTATAGGTGGACTTCACTAAGAAGAAACATTAACTACACGATTGTGATAAAAAGAGATCATTGAGATGATTGACAAAAATTATTTTTCTTCTAATCCTTAACGAAGTTGATAGAAAGGATGCAACTTGAAACCTTCCTCGGTAATACTAGAACTGAAGTAGAAATAATTGAAGCAAGAGGTTTGAACTTAAAAGAAGAGAGGTAAATCGGAGGATTGAATAGGGTTATCCATGTAATATGAAGTCGTGACTAGCCTCTCAACATACTCATCTGATAAATGGTTGAAAATTTTTGCTTTTTGACTGTAATATTCTTTAAATTTCTGGACTATGTTTTACTAGGTCTTTAGGATTTTGTGTGCCAGCAGTTGTAGTAATAGGTTGAGAAACAATGTTTTATCTTTATGAAAATTTAGATTTTCGCAGATGTGATTGAAACAGAATAAAATGTTCTCCATTTGTTATATTAAATGTGACATTTGATGTTATACATGTTCACAGATGGAAGTTATAAACAATGAAAACCTGGATACCCAATTTGTCAAACTTAATAAGCCAAAATTTAAGGGGGCTCTTGTGCAGAATAAGTTTTGTATTGCAGACACTCTCACATGCCTGCAAGCATTTGTTTATGTTTCCTTCTGTTAATGTTGAAGTTTTCATTACTCTTTTATATGTTCCATAGCTCAGGTCTGGCACTGTTGAGGATCACTTGGGACCTTCATTATGTAGAAAACTTCGTTTGATCAGTTGGTCGGTATCACAAATTGCAGTTGTGCGAAATGATGTGAGTTCCATGTACCAAAATTGTCCTTACTGCATAGTTGAACTCAAAATGCTTTAAAGTGGTTACCTATTTGTGTGCCATTCTTAGATGCTGTATCTGATACTCGAAGTTAAAGATTGCTTATAGATTCTACGATTTGTTCATAGCTTCTTTTTATCACTTTAATGGTTGAGTTCAGTATCCTCATTATATTCATTCTTTGGAACTTGTTCTTTTCATCAGATAGATTCTGTGGCTGAAGAAGTTGAGCGGAGAATTTCTACCAATGACATGGTAAAGCTGCATATTATGTTTATTAGACTTTTTGTTGAGCTGTGAATTTATCCAATGCAACTAAGGTGTTCAATCCTTCTATTTTACTCCCTCATAGTGTTTGTTTGTACTTTGATGTTATTAGGTATTCATATATGGAGGGGTGGGCCCATTACATTGTGATGTAACCTTAGCAGGAGTGGCTAAGGCTTTTGGTGTTCGCCTGGTGCGTTGTTATTATACGAAGTTTTCCTTTTCTACTTTTCTGAAAATGTCTCATACTTTCAGAAATATACATTTTTTCACATTTTTTTTACAAGAGAGACAAAGAAAATAACGTGCCTATCGGAACTTGAGATAACTAGTAAACCCAATAATCCATAAGCTTCTACCAACGGTTGGCTTTTATAGATATGTATGTATAGGCTTCTAGTTATTCAATTTAAACTTGTTTTGTTACTCGATACTGCACTAATTTTGCCTGTTTAACTTTTTTCAATGAAGGCTCCTGATGAAGAGTTTGAAGAGTATCTACGGCATATTATTGGTGAACATTGCACTGGCGATCGAAATGAGGTAATGCATTTATTTTCATTTATTTACACATTTGGCATTAGTTATTAGAAGAAATGGAAGTAATAGTGCATATTATTGGTGAACATTGCACTGGCGATCGAAATGAGGTAATGCATTTATTTTCATTTATTTACCCATTTGGCATTAGTTATTTAGAAGAAATGGAAGTAATAGTTGCTGATTAAATGCTCAAGGACCATAAATTTATGGGTGTTTGAGAATTCAAAATTTGTGATCTTCTGAAGGTTATTTGATGTCTTTGATACATTTATTTAAAAATGGATCCAGTTACAGTAGTGCATAATTTTGAAGTTATGATGGCTTTATCTTGATACTGATCATATGGTATTTGATGTGGGCATATTTTCCTTGTCTTTTTGTGCTAATTGATGCATTAATTTTGCAACCTCATAAACTTCAACATATACAACGAACGAATATTTTTATGTAAAAGGTTCACACAACTTGAAATTTGATCTCATTTTCTGTTCCCTTTTACAGATGGCTCTTTTACCTGAAGGTATCACCGAGTTATTACATCATGATAAACTACCTGTTCCTTTGGTATGTTTGTGGAAGCTGTTTGGATAATTTTTTTGTTTGTCCTTTCAAGCAATCCATTCAATTTGGTATATTTGATAGGGAGGAGTATTAGTTCCTCTAAAGTGAATATTTCTTTGCAGATCAAGTGCCGGAATGTAGTTATTCTTTCATCAACGACTAATGCTGAACTAGACAAGGAATGGGGATGTTTGACTGAGTTAACAAATTCTTGTGGCCCTTTAGCAATCATGATGGAACCACTTGTGTCAAAGTGCTTGAAGACGTATCTATCAGATGTATGTACGGAATTTAAATTCTGATTTTGTCCATCTTGTTAACTGCATTAACCTCTGGTACTGAAGCTTCTTTCTCAAAGGGTTCCTTTAATACTCCTGCATCACAAAATTGTCTTCAGAGAAAGTTGCTTAGTTCTTCAACATGTTTGCGACAGATATGTGATTACTATAAGTATCTGAATAGGAGATAGTCTAGAGGTGTATAAACTTACTCTTGTGTCTTTAAGATTCAGGATTGAAAGAAGACTCAACCTTTTTGTTATTTTCTGTTCCATATTGCTGACATGGTTTTTTTTTATAAAAAAAATCTAAAGTGAATTGAAAGAAAGCATATCAATGGAGAAAGACTTGAAATAGGCCAATTTTCTTCATTCGAGCTTTGGTATCTTTACTAGCATTGCAGCTTCACACTATTGTTATGGATTTACAAAATGCAGGTACAAGTTGCTCAACCACTATCAAAACTTTGTTTGGAGTTCCCTGATCTTAATATTGGTAAAGATCCTAAGAGCTAGTTTGGTTGTTTTGAGATATAAAATTCATATTTTCCTTACCATAGTTTGATTTGTGCAATATCAAGGCTGTTATCGTGAATCAAGACATGGACCTCTCATAATTAGTATTGAAGGGAAGGTAATTTATTCGTTAAAACGAATACTTTGGTTTGTTAAATCTCTTTAAACCTTCCCCTCACTTTTGGAACTTTAAAAACTGGTTGCAGGAGCAACAGCGGATTGAAACAGCTGCAATGGTATTGTCCAAGAAGTTCCATCCCGGGGCATTTTCTGACATTAACTGAGTCTGAACCTCCGCTCATACTTGGAAGTGTACGGGATATCTTCAAGCCTTTTGATCCCCACAAGTTAACTTGCAATTTAGATGTTAATTAGAAAGCTGCTGCATATATAGAACAATCAATTGTTATCCCTATTAAGTATACAATAAATGACTGGGGTTCAGGGAGTGTAATTGAGAAAGATGTGACTGAAAAGAGGCAAAGGTCTTGAAGTTTTAAGGTAGGTAGAGTTGTTATGACCAACAACTAACTGGTCAAAACAGGACCTTTTGTTAGTCATGTATTAGCTAGCAATTGATTCTAGTTAAATGAGTGTCAAAGCCTAGTCTTGTCCAAGTTGTTTATGTCTCTCTGATTTGGAACAGCCTTAAAGTGCATTATTATTTTTCCATTCATTATCTCAATTTATTTTAGTGTTATAATGTTAAATAGCATTTTTAATATCTTTGTATCATTTATATTCTAGAAAGAATGAAAGTTCACATAAAGTTGAATGTCACCATTGGAGACACCTGCTTGCTCTATACAAGTTTATATCAGGAGATTTTAAGGACGTTAAGTGTAAAGAAATCCTTACATGTAAAGAAATCCTTACATGACTTCTTGGTGAATGATCTGAAGAGTGTCAACCAAGACTTATAGAAGTCAGGTGAATAGGAGCAAGCCCAACAGATCATTCGTAATACTCAGTCTGCAGATTATATGAATTATCAAGACAATATCTCACTAGCAGTAACTAGGTCTACACTCAAGTATCTCATATTAGCAAATTGAGTATCATAAAATAACTCTCATTGTCATGGCAAGAAGGCCCAAGTAAGTCCAATTTTTAATAGTATATACATGTAAAGAATAGTTATAGCAATCTTCTTATATGTACGTATATTTAATAAATATGATGAATTTCTTATAAATGCATATGAAAAGTAATTGCACGTCATATTTTAATTTTTATAATGTTAATATGTTTATATTATATTTATTTGTTTATAATGGTAAAAAATAAGTAAATTTATATGGTAATTTGATGTTATGAATGCATTTAGTTTATA
>JANIJF010000005.1:73821056-73834607 GCA_024520955.1 Erythroxylum bequaertii
TCAGAAAAATTTCTAAAATTCTCCAAAAATTCAAAACTCACAAAGATCCACTCCAATCAATTTTCCAAACACAAAAATCACAATTTTCACAATAAGCACATTTATGATCAAATATACCTGGAAATGTCATGAATGCATGCACAGGCATTTACATGTGCAAAATTTCACTATTTACGTGTATGAGTATGCATGACTATGACAAAACAATTTTGAACACTCATAACCCGTTCCAAAAGACTATTCTACCCTTCCCATTAGTGATGGGATGTTACATGCTCCGCCTCTGTTGAACTCGCCAACAAATCTGTGTAAGCTCTCTTTTTCGCCTTCACTATTCCCTAGACCTCATCTGACCACCACCAAGATTTCATCCCCCCCTTTGTCTTGTGGATACCCTTAGGAGTCTTGTAGCTATTTCTCTCACTACGGGAGCTACACCTTGCTACATCCGATTTGCATCCCCACTCACAGCCTATGTTATATTATACCGAACCTGGTTCCTAAAATGTACCACCATATCCCCTTTTAGCAACCACCATCGTATTTTGTGACATTGGGTGGTAAATTTTTGCGCCCTCCAGCCCTTAATTCCTATATCCATAACTAACAATTTTATGTTGGGTTGATAGGCATGCGGCCAGAAGTACTTTGTAATACTTGCACCATAATTTGGCTCTTGACCTGACAAGGAGATAATCTATTTGCGCCTTGGTCGTACCACTCTGAAACGTCACTAAGTTCGCTTCGTTTTTCTTAAAAAAGGAATTTACTATTACTAACTCATAAGCTATGGCCATGTCCAATAAATCAATCCCACTTTCATTTCTAGTGTCGTATTTGAAGCCCTCATGAGTACCTGAATAACCGTCTGAACCCGCCCCTATATGCCCATTAAAATCCCCTCCTAGGATGATCTACTCAGTTTTTAGGATTTGTGTAAGAACCCTATCCAGCGCCTCCTAGAATGTACGTTTTTGTTGTCCATCTGCACCAGATAGAGGTGCATACGCACATACTATATTGAAAACCACACTGCTCAAAACAATTTTTTCCACCATTGACCCTCGAGATCCCCACTACTCTGTCCATGAATCCCTTGTCCACTAGGATACCTATCCCATTCTGCTTCCGCGCACTTCCCGAGTACCACAATTTGAACCCCCTATCTCCTTTGCGTTGGCTCCTACCCATTTAGTCTCTTGAATGCACGCAATTTGTATCCTATACTTATCTAAAACCTCTACCAATTCTAAGGACTTACTCGTGAGGGTCCCCACGTTCCAAGAGCATATCCTCATTAAATCATCTTTGTCTTTATTTTTGAAGGCTGCGCTTACCGACCCGCATGTAATTAATATCTACTTTATTTTAATCTAATCATATTAGTTCTCCATTTTTATTAATCAATTCTTTTAATGACATTTGGAAACTATATTTAAAGTGTCATTCTATTATAGTCAAGAATTTCTCATATCAACTCTAATCAAGAAAAACTAAATATTCTCCCTAATTACTTCAAGGTAAAGAATCTTATATTAATCATTAAGTTATCTCCATATAATTCATATCATATCTAAATGATTACTAATGGAGCTACACTAGACTAGGTCCTAAACAGTATCAAGACATAACAATTTATGTTATTCAAGTTAAATGATTACTTATACAATCATCACAATGAACATTTTTATAAACACATAAGTACTGTTCCATATGAAATTCTCATGTTGAATCAGTTTAATGAACTTGTCCTTTAGCAAGTACCTGCATATTTATTTAAGTACCTCCATATTTTAGTTTATAAGATTGGCTTTTTTTTATAAGGAAGAAATAAAACACGTGTTAGTCTTTCCATTCTATTAATGTTTAGTCTTAATTGAACAATGAATGTCAACGAGTTAGGGATAAAACATAAATAAGATATAAATCTTATAATTAAGATCTCATTATAATTTTATGGATAAAAATATGAAGTTCCCTTCTAATTTAGAAACATAAAAAACCTTAATTTCTAAAGATAAGGAGAAAAAAATGGAGTCAAAAGATTCTACAAAATTTTCCTTATAATTTTTAATTTTTCTAGAAAATTTATTACTCTTAGACTTTGGTTACAAAATAATGATGAAATATATACAACATTAACTTTATATATGGACCAATCAAATGTTACTTGTATGGCAATTCAATCCAACTCTTAAATTTGAATTGAACTAATTAAATATGACATTATTTTATTTTTTTCTAAAAAGATAAAATTTGAGCTGGAGCTCAAGCCAGGCCTAGGTCTAATCTGACTCGTTAACATCCTTATTGTGCTTCCTACCATAATAACTTTACACATGTACTTAGAACCTTTTAATACGACATAGTCGACGAAATACCCTTAAATTTTATTAATCCATAATTTACAATGCATTTCTTCAAACATTTAGCGTGCATTTTGGATTTTGACACTTTTCATTTAGCAGCGCATTCTTCTAGGTTTTGGCGTGCAAGTGGAGAGTCTATGCTTCCTTCCTTTTGCTCGTCTTGTAAGACTCGTTTAGAGGTTTGTTCGGTGTAAGATGCAGTTTATGACGACAGCAACTTGACTTCGTTCAGAAGAAGAATAAAAAGAAGACAAAGTATAGTTTGAGGGACAATTCGTCTTCTCACATTAAAATAAAATTTCCAATTTTTTTAAATTTATAAGTTACATGTGTGATTTTTTCTTAAAATTTAAAGGACTAATTTGATGAAAAATGAAATTGAACAATATTTAATAAATATGTTATTAAAGAGAACAAAATAACCTTTTTTTTAATAAATATGTTGTCAAGAAAAAATAAGTTAACACTATTTTCAGCTCTTCACTTTTTCATATAAAAAATAAAAAATATTTTTAGACTTTCTTTAGTCATAAAAATACAAATTATAAATACAAGAAAAGAAAATTTAAAAATTAATGAAAATTTATAATTATCAGTTTCAAGAAACATTTGAAAAAGTTTTAAAGTTTTGCGTTGTAAATTTAAAAGCCCAATTTTAAAAATCTCAATACACTTCCCAATAGAGAAAATTTAGAAAAAGATAAAAGTAGAGAATAATTATAATAGCTATTAAAATACATAAATATTATTCAAAATCAAAATTTCCTCTTATAAATAAATGTTATTTCATGTGAGTATTCAAAATTTATTATTAACATTTTCAAAATCAAATTAACTTTAAAAATACATATATAGAGAATATTTTATAATAACATTATTATAAGTATATATATTTAATAAATTCAAAATTTTTGGATTTCCTATGAAAAAAATTTTATGTCATTTTTATTTTTATAAAACCATTTTTTATTTTATAATATATTTATTTAAAATAATTAAAAGATATAAATAAACTCATCTTAATTTTACGAAGTCTACTTATTATTCTTTTAAATTAAAAAATTATTTATTAATATATAAATCAACTTTGATTAAACATCTATTTAAATTTACTTTGATTTTACAAATGCATTAAGTTATAAATATATTTAAATGGAAAAAGATTTAAATATATTTTAATTATATAAATATAGTTATTTAAAATAATTAATATTGAGTTACAATAAAAAACAAAAACAAAAATGAAAGAGCTCAGCAGCGCCCGAGTTCATCTTTAAATCAGAAGGTCGTGATGAGCCCTACCCATCACCGAAGGCGCATTTGTCATCACAGCTCTACACGAATTGCACCAGCCGGGAATCGAACCCGGGTCTGTACCGTGGCAGGGTACTATTCTACCACTAGACCACTGGTGCTTGATGCTTATTCAATTACAAACATAGTCAACATTGTTATCTCTAGTTAGATGCATAACTCCTGATTGTGCGAAGAGGAAGAAACAATGAAAATAATATGGAAGCCGATGACAAGAAGAAAAGACTTGAGGAGAACACTTCTGCTCTGCAGCTCCCTGTGAATCGCCATGGAAACCTCAAAACTGCTTCCAGCGATGAAAACCTCCTCAACATCCTTAACCACATCAAGTCGTCGAAGACCCCTGTAAAGTCGCTATTCCCCCAACTTCTCCCCTCCTCTGCCTCTTTTGTTTTCTTCAGAGACACCAATCAATTCATTTTTTTATCTTGCTTTGCAGGCAGTCATTAACTATGGCGCTTCATGGTGAGCCATATCGCACGCACGCACGCACTCTCTTAATTATCTATTTCATTTTATGACTTCGCTTCGTGCATGTAAAGTGTTTGATGGTGTGCTTCTTTCACTTTGGTTACTCTAATTGTTTGGTTGTCAGGTGTGGCGTGTGTAACCAAATACTTCCTGCATTTTGCCGCCTCAGCAACAACTTTCCGAAGCTTTCATTTGTGTATGCAGACATAGACGAATGCCCTGAAACCACTCAACACATTCGCTACACACCTACTTTTCAGTTCTACCGTGACGGCGAAAGAGTTGATGAGATGTTTGGTGCCGGAGAAGAGCGCCTTCGCGACCGCCTGTGGTTGCACTCATAATATTCTCATCCTTTCTCCACTCCTCTTTGAATCAACTTAGAGGTTATAATGTTCTTCTCGTTGTACTCGTGCTTGTACCCATTGTTCATATTAGATTTGAAGGTACATTCTCTGATTGGATTCGAATTCCCCATGTTGATTTGGTAGTATTATAATCTCAAAGTGGGTAAATCCTTGAAAAATTTTCGATCCCAAAATTGTTAAATCCAAATGAATGAATGACAGCGGGTTAAAAAATAGGAAAACAACAATAGACAAACATACAAGGGAAATTGCTGTTCCTTTCTAAAATAGGTACTCAACGAGCACACGTGTCGGGCCTCACACTGACGTGTATGCAATCAGAGATCATACGCTGAAGCTTCTTTATTCTCCCTGACAAGTAAAATACAAACTGAAGGCCTTGCCTCAGGCTTTCGGCTTGAGGAGCTTGACAGTTTCCCAAGTAAAATCAGCATCGTCACGGCCAAAGTGACCATATGCAGCCGTCTTCTGATACCTGAAGTTTCCTCCCCTTTTGAGGTCTAGATTGATGGAAATCATTCCAGGTCTAAAGTCAAAGTTTTCCTTAATCAATGCCAAGATATCCTTGTCAGGAATTTTTCCAGTTTTGTAAGTGTCCACGAAAACCGACAGTGGCTCTGGTACACCAATGGCATATGAAATCTGAACAATGCAACGGCGTGCAAGTCCATAAGCCACCACACTCTTAGCTGCCTGCCTAGCAATGTATGCACCACTCCTGTCCACCTTTGTGGGATCCTTCCCAGAGAAAGCACCTCCACCATGAGCACCCCATCCACCGTAAGTGTCTATAATAATCTTGCGGCCAGTAAGTCCTGCATCTCCATGTGGTCCACCAATGACAAACCGACCGGAAGGGTTGAGGTGGAAGATAGTGTTGTCGTCAAGATATTGAGCTGGGATGACAGTTTTAATCACATGTTGTTTCAAGTCTGCTGCAATTTTGTCGTTTGTGACAGTCTCGTCATGTTGGGTTGAAATAAGAATGGTGTGAACCCGAGTTGGTACCATAGCTCCACCTTCATTGCGGTATTCAACAGTGACTTGGGTCTTACCATCAGGCCTCAACCAAGCACAGGTCTTGTTCTTTCTGACCTCTGTGAGCTTGGCACCAAGCTTGGTGGCAAGGACATGAGTTAATGGCATGAACTCGGGTGTCTCATCGGTGGCATAGCCAAACATGTGGCCCTGGTCACCAGCTCCAATGTCCTCAGGTTTCTTGGTGAGATGGCCGTGAACTCCTTGAGCAATGTCAGGACTCTGTTGCTCAATGTTGACAAGGACCTTGCAATTGTCAGCATCAAGCCCAACATCCGCAGATGTAAATCCAATGCCCCTGCAAGTGTCACGAACAATCTTCTCATAACCAACTTTAGCCTTGGTTGTGATCTCACCAAAAACCATAACCATGTTGGTCTTAGTACATGTCTCACAAGCAACTTTGCTTTCTGGGTCTTGCTCCAGACATGCATCAAGGATTGCATCCGAAACTTGGTCACAGATCTTGTCGGGATGGCCTTCGTTCACAGACTCAGAAGTGAACAAGAACGTATCCATTGCCTAACAAAGTATTCGACAGAATCTCAATCAACTCAACAACACACAAACATTTAATGACTTTGCACAAACTGTAGAACAAAATGGATGATCCCACACAAATGAATAAGCAAATTACAATAACCCAGAGAAATTAAGACAGTTCTAAAGGAAGGGAATTGAAAGAAGGCTCATCTTAATAAGGTAGAACCTGGCGACGAGACAGTGTCGGAGAGACAGTGAATGGAAAGGAAGAACTGAGAAGAGAACGGGTCTGTTAGTTTTCGATAACTATATAAAAGTAGCGGCGTCGTTTGACTCGCTCTTTGAGTTTCACCGTTTATATCGGCCAATTCCATCATGAGATCTCGTTAATTCATCTGAACCGTCCAGTCTCTGGGGCCAGGTTGGATTGGAGAACATGAACAAGTATGGAAGATAAGAGTGTAGGTGGTCATGGTTGTTGGCCACATGGGTCTCCTTAACTACTGGGGTTGGGCCCCGCTTGCTCCTAACGGGGACGCGGATCATGTGTTCGGATCTCGTTTCATAACTTGGGGTGTTAATCGGGTCCCACAATGCAGGACAGATCCATGTCTATCTTAGGAAGAGATTCTGTCCCAGCAACCTGTGCAATGTACCATTCTGAGAGCAGAGTAGGCGCATGTGTTTTTTTTTTTTTCTTACAGAGTGTTTAGGAGAATTTCAATTATGAAAATATATTTTTAAATCATTTATATTTAGACTAATCTTCACTCGAACAAAATAAACCTCTTGCGAGAGACAAAATTCTGATCCTAAGATTATTAACACAGGTTATTTGAAACCCTCAATCTCTGATGTTGCAACTTCATTTCATTAATTATGTGACGTTAATAATGTTAGGAATGAAAAAGGGCATGAGCTTAACCTAACCCAGCCCCAAATTAACAGGTTACCTGATATTTCGAAATAAACATTATTTTATATTTTAAATTTAGGTCGGGCAGCCTCGAAGCACGACCCAGCCCAACCTAGCACATGCCCAATAAATCAATTTACAATACAAATAGATGTTACACATTTTCTTTTCTTGTATAATATTATGAAAAGGGTTTCATGAAGGAACAATAACGAAGCTAGATTGAACGCTAACAAAATGTTGCATATGATCAATAACTAAGACCAAGTTGGAGTCCAAGGGCGGCATGGATAAGAAACAGGGTCATGATCCCACTGCCCAAGATCCCATGAACATTTCTTAATCCTGGATTTCCCTGTACACATTAAAACCAAAACTTGAGTAGATCCACAAACTACAGGCAACAAAGAGTAAGATGATATAGTTTATGTAAATTACCTCAAACAACGCAGGCAGAATGGTTTGGATAGTCAAGAGAGCCAGGCCGATGAAACCTGTCACAGCATGAGGGCTGCAAGTGCGAATACATTGCCATTATTATTCTGAAATACATTACTGAAACGATTGCCGAATAAACATCAAAGTCCTCACCTTTCGAAGATGGGCTTATCAGAAGTGAGCAAAGATGTTATTCCACCAGTTGCTCCAAGGGCAAAGAAGAAAAACATTCCTCCAAGAAGTTTAGGGTGCAGCCCTTTGGCATAGGCCTTCTCCTCCTGAACGTATATCAAACAAACTCAGGACAGGCACTGGGTTACAAACATGTCGTGTCTTAAGGAAGATTCTCATACCACATCATCGGAGTAACGGATTCGAAAGCCAAGATATGTTCCATAACCACCCATTGCAAAAAGCACAACAGCCTAGAGATTGCGGGAAGACAGTAAGGACAAACGCATCAGAAACTTGATAGGGATCGGAATAAAAGGGTGTACATCAAGTAGAAGAACTATACCATGTTGCCTGGGTGACCCCAATGCACAAGCCAGTCAGGAAGATTCCAAGACTTCACCAGCTCAACAAAAGGCCCAAAGAGAGACCTCACAGTACCAGCTGATCAGATTTTCAAATGTTCAATAAGCAATTAGAAACTTGCAATGCACCAATCTCTGAGAATATAGGAATGTCTCAGAAGTGAAGTTCTCCAAGCAATGAGAACCATAGCAATTCCTATGGCGTTTGGATAAGTAATGCACCCAAAGTCACTCACAGATCGATTGATAACATATACCAGATGTGTACCCAAGTTTTCTTAAGCTTTACATTCTAAGCTCTTGAAGTCTCCAAAATGGACCAATTCTAGCCGTAACAACTGAAACTTAGTTCGATAGTAAGGAACACGCAACAGAAAGTTGGGAAAAGGGGAGAAACAGAGTACGTGAGAGGCCGATTTACGTCCAATTAAGTACCCTATGTATGGACTTCAAGTATATTAGTCTGCTTCAGGAACATTATTAGACTAAATAGTTTCAAGATATGGCATTACTCCGGCAACTCGTATATGTTAACTTTCAGTATCACAGCAGTCACCTAAAGATCATAGTTTGCTGTAAATAACAATATCACATTACCTCCGGGAAGTGCAGCCGCAAATAGCAATGGCAGAGGAGTGAAGGAATACAGTAGTGTCTCTTTAGACTCGTTCAGGTGCTTAATTTCTTCAGTACTACTCCTATCAACACCTTCAACGTGCTCATTCCGCAAGCAGAAAGATGACTGGAAAAATCTTCTCTTTCTAGTATTAGATGGGATTTTAAAGAAAGTTTCGGTGGCAGAAGTACTAGGAAATGATGAAGAAGGAAGAAAATAAGCATTATTTTTCAAAGAACGAGGTATGGGAGTGCTAACTACTGCCATTTTCAGAACAGAGAACACTCAAAAGTGGGTTGAAACAGTCTACCTCTGGTTGTGATAGGGATAGAACTTAGAAGAAGAAAAGGAACTTCGAAGATAGAGAGAAGAGGTATGGTAAGAAGAAAGGCGAGGCTTTTGACACGCCTTCGGAATTAACTAGAATGAGCCTTCTTGCGTGGTTTCCACACGCTCCCGAGCCCATATTTGCTGTTCCAAATGGACCCGTTTGTCGTAAAAGGGGTTACCTCTCTTCGGCGGTGACGATAATAATTCTTGGAATATCATTTGGTTTTTTGGTACAAGTAATGCTTCAAGCTAAATAATACTGACGTTATGTTGAAAACCTGAACATACAAGACGTTACATTCCATCTTCTTGGGCTCTTTCTTCAGTGCCTGAGTTCCAACTGTTGTTTTCCTCTTTCTTAGTTTCCTTTCTTGAGCACTTGTAATGAGCTGCAGAATTCTCAAGTTGATAAGAACTTCGTTGATATTAGAATTCAGCAAATAGCAGTTTTTATTTTATTTTCTTCAAACATTTGATAATGCCATAATGAAGAACTTCGGAGAAATTTTTCTGAAACGTATTCCAAGTTATTTCACGAGGATTAGAAACTGAATGACATTTCTTCAAGATATCAACATCCATTTAACTCAAACAAAATTTCATTGCTCCTACAACACCATGCATGAGCCCAATTCCGAATAACTACACATTCAGAGACCTTATTATACTATTTACATTACTGCTTCAGTTTCAGGCAATTCATGTCCTCCATTCAGTTTCATCTTCATGCCCCTATTTACATTACTGCTTCAGTTTCAGGCAATTCATGTCCTCCATTCAGTTTCATCTTCATGCCCGTCCACTGCAAGTCTTCGATCCCCCTATCTGCAGGTGGCCAGTTTCTAGCTACAGATGTTGGCTTATCTGAAGCAGATTTGATTAAATACACTTTTCAGAATGTAGAAAAGTTGGTGATAATCCAAAATCTAGAGCCTGCTTGCATGTCTTCACTGTTTGTACAGGGTCTAGAACTCCAATATTTTTCACCATATCCTGTGGCGTAAAGATTCTATATTAAAACGAGTAGCGTGAAACACTTCCAAAGTTTTTGAATGACTCAATTTAAGATTATTCCGTGTAAATGACTAGTAAACTTTAAAGAATAACAAAGCTGGCTGTATTGAAGAAGGAAAAGAAAAGAATGACAGAAAACAGATGGAACGCGGAAGTTTTTCACACCAGAACAATCATAATAGAGGTCAAATATTCATTTTACTTTGCAAGGAAATGCATTTACAAAATTCAATGCATGACAATAAAACGTTTTATAAAGCAGAGACACATAGCTTTGCAAATTGCAGCTACATAAAGGAGAGCATATCTAGGAAAAGAATGATTCCTTAGATCCTATGGTTTGATGTTGACTAGGCAATAAATCTCAGTAAGTTGGTAATTAGTATTAATAAACTTCACCTGGCGTTTCACAGGCTCACCATGCAAAACTGACATATGACAGGGATGGAAAAAGGCTTCCTATAATATAGTTAAGGGATTGTGAGAAGAAAACGATCCATTTACCTTAAGGGTAGATATAACTAGGGTATTCTTCCACCTAGAGGTTCCCAACAGTATCATGCATCAACCCTTAGGATATTGTTAGAAATTCCACTTCTGGTAACTACCTCCTGCAGAGGATCAACTTTCCAATGGCCATCAACAATGAATTTTATCTGCAATAACAAAAATATGAAGTAAATAACTAGTTCATGTCACGTTAGAATATTGGTATGCAAACTTTGAAGATGGATAATTCTTCAGAAGATGCAACGTTTTACATAAGATCATTCATTGGTCAATGAACTGTTTACTCACTGCACAGTTAGCAGTCTGCCCCCAAGCTGGTGCATAAACAATTCTTAGCATCAGATCTACAGATCTTTAAATTTGAGTTCATCTTTCCATATGATTTAATTAGATTCTCACGAGGAACCAGGACTATCTTGTCATAAACAGGCATTTTAAGTTAGAGAAAATGGTGTCTCCAGAGGATGGCTATCACAAATCAATCCTTTTAGAATTTTATTGGTACATCAATTTCAGGTACCAACGCCAAACAGCCTCTGAAGTGTACTTCTGCCTAACTCGCTTAAAATTGTTTGATATGTCTACCCACTGCCCATTGACACTACTAACTGATAAATTATCAAGTAAAATAATGACATAATGAACTCAACAAAGTTGACATTTCAAAAGCCCATCACCGGACTGATTATAACTTGTCAGATAAATAGAACAGCCGCATCATCAATTCTAGTTAACATAAGTTTCAACCTCATATACTCCAGGATAAAGCCACAGCATCGTTGACCAAACTCCTGATTTCCTGTTTGAAAATATCATAAAAGTGAAATAGTTGAAACTTTTGATAGCGAAAAGATGAACTGCCATATTCCAAGATAAAAGGAAAAAAGAGAAGAGCTATTAGGATGTACAAAAGCAATCAAATGTCCAAATACTCAGATTTCAGAATCAGTTAGTTATAATGACCAAAAGGACTGAGAGTGTAGCTGCCATGCAAAAAGAATATGCAGAAAACTGGCTGAACACAAATTGATGTTCCAATAAAAAGGAACGGCAACACCTAAAAAGAATGCATCTTTATCTAGGAGTACTTAAATAGAAGAGAGGATGTTGTAAAACCTTGATACAGTGGAATCTCTAACAGTACTAAATGGCTGAGGATCCATTCTAATTCGGTGATGCCAACCATTGAAGCTGCCAGTCACCTCCACAACATCACCTTCTCCACAGTATTGGATCTTAACCTGATAAGATCTAACATCCAGTCAGCAACCTCAGTGGAAATGCATCCTAAACAGAATCTTCAGAAGACAGTAGCTCCATAGTTGACAAAATGACTAATAAAGAAATATATTGTAGGATCATTGATTGATCCACCCTTCAGTGGCAATCAAGTTTGGAACACAGCAGTCCAGGAACTTACTGGATAATTGAGTTACGTCATCATTTTTTACTTCAAGATGTCAAGGATGACTACGTTGTTTAATGCTCTTACATTTACCTTGATCATATTACCACCCAAAAAGCAACACAGTAAAACAACCCCTTGACCACCAGTATTATCTATTCTGGTTATTGATACGCATTTTTAGCATATACTATTAGAAGTCCCTTTCTGTGTCCAGAATTACACTAGAGATGCTGAGTCAGCCATTGTCCTCTGGCGCATTCTTTTAATATGGAAAAACAAATTCAATTGGACAATACCTCCACTAGTCCAGAAAGGCTTTCTTCAGCAGCAATTAATTCAGCATCTTTTTCTGAGATAAGTTTCTGAGCTTTGCTTATTTCTTTTTCAGCCCTTGTTTGCAAAGCAGAAAGAGCAAGCTGTAGGCAAAAAATTAGATTTATCTAAATTCTTCGTTATGACATCATTTGCACAAATCTGAAACAATAACTAAGGACATGAATAAGTGGTTGCCACAATCAGCAAGCAGAAAATATTGACCCTATTTTCCAGGTTTTATACAAAAAGGATTTTATGGTGAAAAGAAGGGAACACATTAATCAAGAATTAGAATACACAAGGGTTAAGGTAACAGAACTATATGGAAGCATTTCATTTCAATCCTAACGCCAATTAAGTTTTATATCACACTTGGTGCTTATTCACTAGACAAGCCAGTTCAATAGCATAAGTTTCTACTAAACAAATACTTCTGCATTTGGGTCTCATTTCCTTATTATAGTGAAGGCACAAGCGGTTCTTGCCCAACAATGCCATACTTGGTACCAATTATCGAGTCTACTTACAGTATTGTTGACAGATTGAATAAAATGACTGGTGGGCATATACCTTTTCCCTATCAACAAGTTCCTTCAACCGAGATAACTCTAACTCCTTCTCATACTGAGCAGATAGAATATGCAATTAAACAAATTCATCCATGAGTTATTCTCTAGACATAGTGCAATTGTAAGTAAAAAACAAGACAGCTTAAAGGGAACATATATAATGGTACCAGCATGGATTTGAGATGGTTAATGTCAACCTGATTTTGTCCTCCCGTAGTCTGCATTGGACAAGGAAAAAAACCTATGAATAAGAAGTTAATAAGCACTAAATCAAACTCAAATCATGAAAACCCGACTGGTATGCTGATAATAAACATAACAATATCAACAATGAGAATGGAAGATGTACAACTACCGCAGCATCCAACTCCTTGCCAGAATAAGCATCAGCTGCTGAACAGCCATCCCTACAATTAATTAAAACAGGAAAATAAATGGAATTAGAGAGGAGAAATGCAAATTAGTTTAGAAAAAGAGTTAAATAAATAGAAGTCTTGATTACAATCTACCAAATTGTCACCAGAAAAGTCAAAAGCTAACTTGAATCAACTGTAAATCCAATACTCAATAAAGCTATCTTGGATTAGAAGAACAAATATCCAACAAGTTCTAGTATTCTTGTTGAGCAGGATATATGATAGGACCAATGTTGAGGGTATTTCAGGAAGGGGAAAGAATAAGCCTAGGATATGGAGAGTATACTCAAGGAAAAAGAAGGAGGAGGCTGCGAGGGACTGAGTTGGCACAAGGGCTGGGGTGTAACAGAATGGCCTCAGTAGGTAGTTTTGAGGCCAAAGGGGGAGAGGAGAGAGGGATCAAGGGGGAAGAAGGGAGACATTGCAGACAGAAAGAATTT
>JANIJF010000005.1:73946123-73961362 GCA_024520955.1 Erythroxylum bequaertii
CCTCCCATCGTTCTTCCTACTGCTATTTTTTATCATATTATCTCCAGTCACTTTTCCTTTCTTGCTACTGTGATCGTCCTTCTCCAACATGGCTACAGCTCCTGCATCCTCATTCATCATGTTCACCTGTCTTTGTTTCTCAATCCTCATCAGAAGAGAATAGGCTTTACTTGTAGAAGGAGGTGGATCTTGCGCCAAGATTTGGCTCCGAATATGATCATAAGATGGATTAAGTCCCATCAAGGATTGAATCAATTTGTTAGCATAGTCCATATCCATTAGCTTCTTATGAACCCCACAATAGCATCCCTGACAACTACATGTCGGTATGGGCATAAGCTGCCCTAATTCATCCCAGTATTTATTAATCTTGTTGTAATAAGCGGTAATAGAAGAATTACCTTGCTCAACCGAATTGATCTCCCTTTGCACTTGGAAAAGCTGTGGTAAATTGCTTTCTCCATAAACCTCTTCGAGCTTGTCCCATAGTGCTTTAGAAGAGCCGCAGTTGATGTAAGATTCAGAGATTTCTTTTGAGATTGAATTCAGAATCCATTGCTTTACCATACAGTCCACTTTCCTCCAACGTCTGTATTTCACTTCGCAGGTAGGTGGCGGGATGGTTCCATCCACAAAACCAAGCTTATCCCTAGCTTCCAAAGAGTTACGAATGGAAATCCTCCAAGAATAGAAATTCAAGTCAGTTAACGGAGCAGTAACAAGCACCATACCAGGATGATCAGAGCTATACAACTGTAAACAATCATCCTGTGGTTCGTCGGAACCTGAAAATCTCGTTCCCATTTCTCCTTCAAATCTTGATCGACAGTATTAAAGATTGTTCACTGCCCTAATACCATGAACAAAACTCTATCGTATTGAAGAAGATGAAGAGAATTGTGAAAACTTTCTGTATATTCATTTGTCTAGCTAATCACTGTACATCGTTTTATATACATGCACGACTTAACCAAGAAAGTAAAACTGCACTAGCTAATCTTGATAACTAACTAACTGAAACCGTTAATAAATAATCTTCACCTTCAGCCACAAATTACTCCAATTGTCCCTTTTTCAATATGGACTTCACAACGTTCCATAGATCCCATCATTCCTCTATCTTATGCCCATAATCTTAGTAGAAATAATAAAACTTATCTGAATGTTTGGCCTCAAGTTTACTAATTAACGGTTACAACTTATTGATGATATCCTTACTTTTTTCATAATTTAGAATATGGTTGAGAGATCTATTCGGCCATGACAAGAGGATACTTTCAGACTAGCGAGCTATCTTTCCCCTCAGTTCATTCACAGATTCTCATATATTAGATAATTTTATTTGGTAAAAATATTAGATAATTTTAGCGTACTCCTTAATTCTCATTTGTCATATTATCTCTTTAAGATGTTCTTGGGGAGTTCTCTACTTCCTCCAAGGTGATGAAACATTATTACTGCTCACCCACTTCCTCTAAAGTGTACACTTTATCCATTAGAAGTGATCCCCAAAAAAGGTTGTTTTGACAAATTGAAGAACATGGCTTACGTCAATCCTTTAGATTGATCTTGCTCACTTTTTTTATTGGGGATTTCCTATTTTCAATGATCTTTCTATCGTAGAATCTTTATCTAAGCCTTGAGTTTTTTTTTTAATCCTCACATACAGGGGCAATTGATAAGGTTTAGACATGCGAGCTGCAGTGTGATAAAAATTTCATGTCAAATGTGAATTTAATTAATATTAAGTAAAACAAAAATAATTAAATTTCCTTCCATATTTACTACCGGAATTTTATAATGACCCTGTTTGGCAATCAGCTGATTGAATTTTATCAGCTGATTAACTAGCAGATTGCATTAATTATTTGTCATTTGATTTTTGATAAAATTAGGTATTTAGTATTAGTTGTTTATGTGTAAAATGATTTATGAGAACATGACTTTAAAAAAAATTATAAGGATATGAATATTATATATCATAGTATTTCATTGAATATTCCTATAGTAATTTAGATTTTAGATATTTAATTCTATAAAAATTAAGTTTATAACTCTAATAAAAAAATAGAACATATAATAATAATAATAACAATAATAATAACAACAAAATATAATAATAACAATAACAAAATCTAATAATAATAATAACAACAACAACATCAATAACAAAATATAATAATAATAATAACAACAAAATCCAAACCTGATTGCAGAAATGGTTAGCAGCATCAAGACCACCCCAATTTGTGACTAGTCAGGGGGTGATTAATTGACTAGCTCAAAACAATAAAAATAATAACGAAAAGCAGCTAAGAATCGAGGGTAGAATGGTCATTATCAAACAACTAATTCAATTGTTTGATCCAAAATGCTTCACATTCAAAGTTTTTCACAAATTAGTTGGTTAGATTGAATCAGTCAAATCAACCAACTAATAACCAAACAAATTAAATAACTTCTTGATAAAATCAATAAGTTAATTTTGATCAATCAACTAAAAGATAGCTGATCAGCCCACAGCCAAACAGCCAATGTCAATGACCTTTAGAACTTCAGTTCCTGAATCTGCAGCTCTAATAAAACAATTCCAACTCCCTCAGTCACCTCCTCCATGATACTTCCATTCTTACTATCCTGAGCCAAATCAGTTTTCTAATTTTCCTTCTCATCACCTTTCTTTAGCATCAGCTTCAATTCATTCATATCCTTCTCAGCCACCAGGCTCTTGCAATTTCTACCAATTTTATCATTTTCACCCATCACATCCACATGTCGGTTTTTGAGATTGAAACCATCGGTCTCTGCCCTAATTGAGACTGGTATTTCGCATTTCTCGTATACATTAAAGAAATTCAAGAAATCCCCTATCGAGTTGGATTAGGAGGCAAAGGCGTTCTCAATGACATAGAAGACGTAAGGTAAGGAGATTGCGAACCAAACTAAGTCATCATTACTCATGAAGAAATATGAATGAATACTTGAAGTCAAGGTCTGGAGATGGAAATGGTTGGGGTTGACGGGATTCTGCAAATCAAAATCTTTGTCTATATATTACTCATCTTCTTCATAATCAAACCGAGACTTGAGGTGGGTATCAGAGATTGAACTCGAGTGACACAGAGTCGACGGCAGTAGATTATCGATTCTTAAGGTTGTGCAACCCATGAATTGGAAATTTTAAAACTACACAAGCCCGTCTTGTTTTGGTCTGATTTTTAGAGAAAATGGAAGGTTGTTCATAGAAGCCAGGGTTCGAATGAGAATTTAAGTTGGTCTCTAAAAGATTTGTCACATAAATAAAGTTATTTTCTTTAAATTGAATTAAATTAATATTTGACATAAAATTTAATTACCTCTTTTCACATGTCATTTGGAAATAGTATCTCTGCTAATTAAGGGTAAGATTGTATACTACAAGACATCCTCTAATCCTACGTATTAGCGAGATTCCTGATGAGATTATTGTAGTTGTATAAAAATTTAATTACATCTAACGTTCAAGTATCATTACGCTAATTTTGTTAATGGAGAGTTTACGGTTGAGTTATTTATGTGAAAAAATAAAATTTTTAAAATTTATTATATTTTAAAAAATTTAAACAATAATTATAAAATTTCAAAAAAATTAATAATTAACCCTTTATTTCCAAAAATTCGAATAATACTATTAGGATAATAATGATGGATTCATGAGCCTCGTTACATTCTACAAATAATTCAAAAATCTAACTAGTTTAGCCGATTCAACTATAAAAATTTTGAATTGTTTAATTTTTTGATTCGGTTTTTAACTTTCTAGTTTAATTTACTTTAATAAATTTTGTTATTAAAAACCGATTAGTTTATTAATTAATTGGTCAATTTTCATAAATTAATAAATTATTATAAACCAAAATAAATCAATTAATTTTTATTTAATAAATTTTCAATTAAATTTTAAATTCTTCGATTGATAAAAATAATCTATTCAATAATATTTTAAAATTTTAATTTTATTCTAAAGAAATTTGTGGGAATGATTTTTTTGTATTTTCTCATTGAAGGAATAAAAAATATATACAGGATACAACCCAATAACTTCCTAATTTAGAGTGCCTAAATAGTTACAAAAAAAAACCCAAAATCTCCTAAGAACATTATAGATATATATGTACACCTAATGATTCCATAATTATTGCAATACTCCCCTTTAAGTTAGAGCATGTAGGTCATAAATGCCCAACTTGCAAAGAAGATATTTGAAATTGTTGTTTCCTGAGAGCCTTAGTAAGAATATTAGCGAGTTGCTCCATGGTTCGCATATGAAAAGTGGCAATATTGTCAGCCTGTATCTAATCACGCACATAATAGCAATCGATCTTGATATATTTAGTACGATCATGAAACACGGGATTCGCAACTATGAGAAGAGTCGCCTTACTATCACAAAATAAACGCATGGGCGTGGATGAGGTACACCAAGAGAAGTAAGAAGTGACTTAAGCCATGTAAGCTCACAACAAGTAGTGGTCATATAGCGATACTCAGCTTCAGCAGAAGAACGAGATATAATGGGTGGCTTCTTTGTCTTCCATGAGATCAGAGAGACACATAACATAATGAAGTAATCAGTAATAGAACATCGCGTCAATGGACAATTTGCCTAATCGGAATCACAATAGGCATTAAGATGTAAATCACCATTACAACGTAGCAGAAGCCATTGACCAGGATGCCCTTTAAGGTTTTGTAAAACACGAAGAGCAGCATTCCAATGAGTATCCTTAGGACGTTGCATAAATTGAGCAAGAGTATGTTGTACCACATAGCAAAGTTCTAGATGGGTGATTGTCAAACAGATGAGGCGACCAACTAACCATCGATAATGATCAGGTTCAACAAATTCAAGCCCAGTAGCAAGCACAAGCTGGTGATTCTGCTCAATAAGGAAGACACACGATTTGACACCAAGTAAACTAGCTTCAGAAATAATATCCACCAAGTAAACTAACTTCAGAAATAATATCCAACGCATATTTGCACTAAGAAATAAAGAGACCTTTAGGATCACACGCAATCTCAAGACCAAGAAAATACTTCAAGGCTCCTAAGCACCGATGGAGCTACATGGGGGTATTGGGCCCCCAAGGTTTTTTTTTTAATTATTTTTAATATATATATATATATATATAAAAGATAGAGTTATTTAAAGGGCAGTGATATACTGGGCCCCTCAAAATTTTAAAAAATAAACATTTGCGCCCTCCTATATTAAATTTCTGGCTCCGTCTATGCTCCTAAGTCTTTCATAAAAAATAGGCACTCAAATATGCTTTAAAAGTAGCAATTACATCAAAATTATTGCCTACAATAATAAGATCATCAACGTAAACCAAAACATGAAGCATAATACCATTGCGCTAAAAAGAAAAGAGGGAATAATCTACATATGTCTGAGTGAAGCCAAAAGGTTTAAGAGCATTGGCAAGTTTAGCAAACCAATTCGTAGTGCTTGACGAAGCCCATAAACGAGAAACCAGGAGGAAGCATCATGTATACTTCCTCATCCAGATCACTATAAAGAAAAGCATTATGAACATCAATTTGGTGTAGGTCCCAGTCACCATTAACTACCACAACTAAGAAAACACGAACATAAACCATTTTTGCAACAGGAGAAAACATTTCATTATAGTCAAGACCTACTACTTGATTGCTGCCAAGAATAACAAGATGGGCCTTGAGACACTCAATGGTGCAATCGGAGTTGTAGTTGAGCTTATACACCCACTTACTCCCAATAGCCTTCTTACCAAGCGATAAATCCTCAATTACTTAAGTCCCATTATTCTGAAGAGCTTCTATCTCTTTGTGCATGGCTTCAGGCCAATTAGCATCACCAACAACCTCTGAAAATGTTGTAAGCTCATGTCCTGCAATGATGGCTCCTAAGAAATGAGCATAGGAAACATAAAAGTTATTGCAATTCACATATTAACAAGAGGATAAGGTGTACATAAGGACGATGAAGCCGCAGGTGGTGTCAAAGAGGAGACAGGGTCTAAGCATTGGGCCGTGTGACAAATATAATCTCGCAAAAGAACAGAAGGTTGTCTATCATGAGAACCACGACGAGGAGCTTCATCTAAAGGCTGTTGAGTTTCAGTAGTAAGGGATATAGAGGGGTTAACATCACTCCCCCTTTCGTCAGGATTGAGTGAAACAGTTGGGGGTATAGGGGATGCGCTCCTCCTTATTTCAGTATCAAAAATTACTGGGTGTGGCAATAAAGAAGCAAGAGCAGGTGAGCATTGCTAGGGTTGAAGATCAGTAAACGAAATTTTTTTTCATAAAATACCACATCTTGCGAAACAAAGAAATCTCCACTTTCAAGATCATACAAACGTCATCCCTTTTTTCCATAAAGGTACCCAACAAATATGAATTTCTGACTACAAGAATTGAGCTTATTTCGATCTCGAGGAATTTTAGATGCAAAGCAAAGACACCCAAAAATACGTAACTGGTTATATGAGGGTGGACACCTAAAAATAATTTCATAGGGAATTTTGCCTTTGTGAAGGAGTGTCGGAGTGCGATTTATGAGATAACCTGCAGTAAGAATACATTGCCCCCAAAAATCAAGTGACAAATTTGCTTGAAAACGGAGGGCTCGAGTAGTGCTAATTATATAATGATGTTTCCGCTCGACCCTACCATTTGGTCTCGAATAAAATCCCTCGTTCCGCAAAATAATTCTCCAAACAAGTAAATTCAGTTCCATTGCCAGTATGAATTTGTTTAACCTTCTTATTGAATTGCGTTTGAACCATAGCACAAAAGTTTTTAATGATTTTGCTGACCTCAGTTTTCAACCATCAAATAAACCTAAACACCTTGTGAATAATCATCCATATTTGTCAAAAACTAAGAGGCACCACATGAAGATGAAATACTATAAATGCCCCAAACATCACAATGAACTAACTCAAAATTTGTAAAAGTATGATTAGAACTCATAGGAAAAGAAGCACGAGTCTGTTTTGCTTTAAAACAAATATCATATGGTTCATCTTTATTCCTACGACAATCAAAACTCCAGGAAGAGAAGAAACCAATTCGATGAGAAGGGTGCCTAAGACAACGATGCCACATTTGATAAGTATCTATACTAGTCACATAACAATGGCCAACATATGACGTCATCGCCCGAAGCCAATAGACCCCATTCCTCTCTTCATTCGTACCAATCACCATCCTCGAAGTGTGGTCCTGTATCACACAAATTTTGGTAGTTAATGTGACTATGCAATCATGAGCTTTAACCAACTGAGCAAACGAGATCAAGTTACAATTCAACCGCGGAACATATGACACATTCCGAATTTGGAGAGTATTATTGAATACCACTGTCCCTTCCTGAACAGCATTAGTATTTGTACCATCTGGTAATGTAATAGGAGAGGGAACTATGTCTTGAAGATCAACAAGCAAACTTTTATCACCAATCATGTGATGGGAAGCATCGGTATCTAATATCCAAGAAAAAGAAAGCTTACCAATAAGTGTTTCAGTGAAGGGGGCCTTATTATTATTATTAGTAAATGACTTAAGTATATTAAGCACTGTATTCCATTGATCATAATTAAGGACAGTACCAAGCGCACTCCGATCTTGAGAAGAAAGATGACCGGTTGCCCCATTCTAAACTGACGAGGACTGTGATGCACTCTGAGCATAATTGGCAACCCCGACACTCACCCCTCGACCACGCCCACCAGACGTAGTACCTTCACAACCTTTACCGTGCCCAAATGAGTTGTTGTTCCCGCGTGGTCCAGTCCACCAATTCGGATAGCCAATGAGTTTAAAGCATGATGTTACCTTATGGCCTAGTCGGTTGCAGTTTAAGCAAAATCCTTTGTCATTTTGACTACTAGATGCTTGCGAAGAAGACGAGGCTGCTTGAACAGCAAAACTAACAGCCTCACTCCGCCCTTCCTTCCCTCTAGTCATATGGCCTGGTCGGTTGCAGTTTAAGCAAAATCCTTTATCATTTTGACTACTAGATGCTTGCGAAGAAGACGAGGCTGCTTGAACAACAAAACTAATAGCCTCGCTCCGCCCTTCCTTCCCTCTAGTCATATTTTTTTGTCTCTCTTCTTAAACTACATGAGCATAAGCACGATTCAAAGGTGAAAGCGGATCTTGAGCAATAATGTTGGAACAAATATTTTCATATAAATCATCATCCAAGCCCATCAAAATTAATGAACTCAGCTTTCTTCACATTCTTTATCGAGTTCGGTAGCCCAGTTGCATGTACACTCACCACAAATACAACCTTTGATTAGAGCGTATACAGAGAGTTCGTCCCATATTTTCTTGATTTTCCCATAATACGCAACAATGCTCTAACCATTTTGTTCACAATAAGCCATATTAGAAGTCAATTGTTGTACAAGAGGGTCACTACCAATAGAAAAATGTAGCATTAATCATCCCAGAGATTCTTCACCGGGTCATAATAAGGAATAGAGATATGTAGAGTAGGCTTAATAAAATTAAATACCCATGCTATAAGCATGGAGTTAACACTTCACAAATCTTCAATCTCTGAAGTTGTATCATCAGGCTTGGTAATGACTCCGTCCAAAAAGCCTAGTTTTCGCTTTGCTCAGAAGTCGTTGTGCATACTCTTTTTCCATTCCTGATAATTGTCAACCTTCAAAATCACCTGACAAATATTCATTCTATGATGGTCAAAAGGATGAAGGTAATATAGAGAAGTAGGTTTAAGTGACGCTGCTTCCATCACCCATGTTGTCTATATTGCACCGGGTTTAATAATTAGCTAGGGTTTTTTTCTCTCTGCTATGATACTATAAATAAATTTGTGGGAATAATTTTCTAATGTAGAGTACCTAAATAGATATAAAAGATAACCCAAAATTTCTTAAGAATATTACAAATATATATATTTACACCTAATAATTTTATAACTAATTTTATACCGATTAAATTATTTAAACCTGAAAATTTTAAAATATTGCATAATACCGAACAAGGGATTACCTGCCCTATGTGGTCTATTTTGGGATAGCAGGAACGAGCAGGTCGCTCGATAAGCAGAACGACGACGTTGGGAAAATAAGACTGCAACCAGGTACGACTTCGTTTTATTGACCGCCTTTATCTACTAAAATACAGCTCCGCCTTATTTGTTCTTTTTGTCTTCTCGGTCAATTAAGCACGCTAGGGTTTCTCCAAATTACCAAAACCCTAAATTTGACAGACGAAAGATGGGAGGTAAATGTCCTAGCAGGAAGGTTAAGAAGAGAAGATACTCTCACAAGACGGCTCGCCGCGCCAAATTCCTCCTTAAAGATATCCTTTTTCTTTTGTTGCTGTGTCTTTCAGTATAGAGTTTCTTTCTGTTTACCCAACTTTCTTTTCCAGAGAGAAAGATTCTTCCTTGACTGAGGATTTTGATCACGCGACGATGCGGTTTATGATGACCTGCAAAAGCCCGATTCCGAGAAACAGCCGCTTCCTCGTGACGAGGATTTACCTGGGATGGGTCAATATTACTGCTTACACTGCGAGTATGTATTTTATATGTTTTCGTTTGTCATTTGGTTATTTGTAAATTTCGAATTGATTTGGAGGTTCAACAAATCATCACCTGAAAAGGGTTCTTTTTGGGTGATTCTTTGTACGGTTTTGAATTTCAATGGGCAGCTTTAATCGAATTTGGTTTGTTTTTTGGTCTCTTTTTTCAGCCGGTACTTTGCTAACGTCACTGTGAGGGACGAGCATTTTAAGACTAAACGCCACAGGAAACGGTATATTACTTTGAACTTAACTTACTACCACCAAGCATCTGTTCCTATCATTTATCTGTGTTTGTATTGTACCTTTATTGGAGTGCTAAAGTTTCTAGCTTAATGGTTTCCTTATTGCTCTCTAATTATGGAAGTATCTTATTTTGTTAAAGTATATATTAAGAAAACTCCGTTCCCGACATGTTCAATGCTTGCATTTACAAGCTAGAGTTGTCCTAGACTTTCTTTTGGATGGTACTACGCCTGTTTAAGCGACCATAGGTAGAGCTAATGTCTAAATGGCTACACTTAACTTAGGATCGGGCTGAGTAGTGTTCTTCATCAAATAGTTGGAAATAAACTTTTACTTTTACCTAGCTTTTGTTTTCTTGTTACTTTGGATTGGTTTTGATAACAAGAATCAACTTAGTATTAGATATATATTAGCCGGTGAAGTACAATGTTTTCGTAATCCATTTTCATCCTATGGGATCTGCCTGTTATGTGATCCTTGCTCCCATTTACCAAAATATGTTGCGTTTATCGTAAGACATGGATAAGTTATTCTCATGTGTTCTTTTTTGCCAAATACAGTGTGAAGCAAATGATGGGACCTGCTCCACACACTCAACTCGATGCAGAATTGGCTGCTGGGATGGGAATGCCAGACAATGGCCCCAAACTTATGTCAATATGAGCTTTCTGTCATTTTAATTTATACTTTGAAATGGTACTCAATTAACACAGGCCTCTCGACCTTGGAGGAAACATCGGTTTTTTAAGCATGCCTTCTTTAGTAATTAATAGTTGGATTTGCTGCAAAGTAAAGGCCAGTAATTTTCTGCTGGATCGTATCATGTACATTCCACTATTTGGTGGACTCGGTTTCTGCAATATCAATTTTGTAAAGATGCAATTTACGATAGAGACCATGAAACTTCGTCCTTGATCTACTAAATGATAAATTGATCAAATAGCAAAAGAAAAGCACTAGCATATATAATGTGCAGTTGACTAAGTTTAACCAGCAATTGCCTGTTCTTGATATGAGAAATCCTGTTTTGTTGAATCTTGAACGTTATTGATATGAAGTTTCATCGTTGGCAAATAGCTGCAGAAAATTTAAATCTGCGAATCCAGTTCAGTGCCTCAACATATATTGGTTAAAGATCCGATATGAATTAAAGTATCAGGTTCGTTCCCAGTAGAAGCTTAATGATCTAAACCAAATTATAAATGGATTAGAAGTACCGGCATGGCAAAGTATTTAGAATTTTATTACTTTAAGTAATTATTAAAATCCGCATATTATACAGTTCCCCGACAATAGACGGGTTATGTGAGTTTGTGAATATGACGTACTATATGAAGCAAGCTTTTATTATTGAAGTTCAATTCGCCATGGAACATTTGTTTATGAAACAAGACAGGGCACTGAGTGAGAATTTTGGTAGACCTGGATGATCAGTTTCCTATGTATACCATGAATATGAAACAAGGAATTGTGCGTAACCATAACCAAAACCTGATGATGAGTACTTCCCATGATGGCTATAATGTATAATTAGCCAACAAGGTACACTTCATAACGATTAGTGTGTGCTGTGTTGACCTAAACCTAGCGTTCGTCGTTCTACGGCAAATATTGTCGGCTTATGCTCTGCAAAGAAATCAGAATTTGAGTTATGTTTGTATAAAGTGAAAAAATGTGCCATTTCACAATATTTCAACAACATGCCTCAATAACTTGCTTTTGGTTTAGTTTGCTATTCCTAGAACTAAAGTAAATGAACAGAGGTTGAGAGAGGAGAAATTGCTGAAACCAGCTCAATATCAAGAGCTCCTTTCGTTTGTTGGTCATTAGACTATAACATCACCATTTATAGCTACATCTTTATCTAACAAACCTCACCTTCCTTGCTGCTCCAGAAGAAACACAAGGGGTCCTGGTCGACACTTGTAAACCAGCAATCCAGTCAGACAGAAAAAAGAAAGACCAATCCTTGGTAGATGAATGCATAAATTTTGAGGGTATTTTAAAATACTTCTTACCTTAGTGAAGATGTAAGAAACCTTACTATGCACCTTCAACCACTTGAAGGAGAGCAAGAGGGCATATTTTTATAAAGACCAAGGTGGCATTCATCTGCACTTGCACCTGCACCTCTCTCTACACCAACTAGCAATGTCCTCAGCTAAAATCGGCAGCAAATATATATCCAGAAGAATCCGGTGGTAATAAGGAAAGATGCAGGTGCAAATGCAGATGAATAACACGACTTGGTTGATGAATACAAGCCTTCTTTTGGAAATTTCCAAATTAAGCGTTGAAAAGTGAAAGATAGAGCTCTTGTGTAATGCATTTCGACTTTAATTCTTTATCAGGCGAACATAAGAAATGGTTGGCAGCGAGCATGGGATAGATAGGCCTATATAGCACATGCAGAAACGTTTTGCAGTACGATAAGATTTCAGATCCAAATTTGTATGAATCAGATATCGCTCCAGACACTTGTTGGATTATGGTGCTGACACTGTTTGCATTATGGTGCTGAGTTGGGTTTGGGTACAGTAGAGGATGCAGTAAAACACCGTTATAATACTTCTAACCCTTACCTTTGTCTTATACATCCCCTGACGTTCCCTGCTTTCTCCATTACTCTTTTATTAAGGAAATGTCTCCATCATACCCCACACAGAAACAGACAAGTAAGACGCATGTGGGCAATACCTTCATCACTTTTAACCATCGTTCTTACACCAACAAAAATTAAAAAATATGGAACACAATCTAACATTCCCAACCATGAAGAGAACCAAAGAAATCATCATTCCCAAATATGAATTTTACAAATATGGCAGTGAGAGTGAAAGAACCTGCTGGTTGAGATAATGTAGAAACTAGTATGGGGGTTGGGAAGGAATGGAGCCTAGTTCAACGGATCGAAGTAGAGCAGCGTAATCTAAATTCTGTTGGGAAATAAGATTTTAAGCTTCAAAATCCATCGCACAACAGAACACCAGATCAGTGTTACTCTTTTCCCATCGAAGGAGAAGAAGGAGGCCATTTTTGAAACAGGAAACGCATAAATGACATGTACTATAAGACCGTCTAATTTCTGAAATTCAATCTTTAATTCTGTATGCAACAAGACTATTCTGTAGCCTAACACAGACTACAAAACTACTTAATCTTTACTACACTGGAGAAAGTATAGAAGAGAAGGAAAAAAAAAAGAAGGGATTTCACAATCACAGTAGTGAATCCTAATACTGAGAACTTGACTGAACCAGAAGTTCCATTGAAGTCTAAAGCAAGGGGCTGTTTTGCTTAACTGAATTCCTCTAGATGAAGGCAAAACTGAAAAAAATGGTGAAGGTGCGCACCTAATGAAATTACTTTACAAGATATACAGATGCAGCTAATGTTACACCCATTGATCAAGCTCGAAACCAGATACTAATTCTCATGCTTGACTCGTGCTTTAATAATACCAGGAAGAGGAGGTGAGGTAGGAGCCCTAGTTGGGGTTTTTGCGCTTTGAGGACAGACTTGAAGTTGGTACATATTGGGCATGCCAGAACCTTCGCCTGCATCAGCAGATATTGTTGCCATATCAGCGCCTGCTGGTGTCTCACATAGTTTCATTGCCTTCAGAACATAATTATCATCATGAAGCTCAAAAGGGGTGCTGCAAGTATAATACCATAAAGATGTTAGCTGTGCCTAAAATAATATTCTATCAAGTGGAGCAATAACATGGATCCACAAATTTCAGTTGCAACAAAAATGTGGCATCTTTTGTATTGCAATGATAGAACACTGCACCTCGACCACCAAAAAGTGCAGTAAATGTTACGCAATACTCACAGTGAAGTGAGTGGACTTGATGAGTATAAAGTAATGGTTTCTTCATCAATTTACGCTCAAGGGGATAAAGGAGACACGCACTTCCTTTTTTATGAAGGAAAGACAACAACCTCACGCATGATCTTACCTATTAAAGTCAAAATGTACAAGCTGCATATCTTCTGATATTTCAACCTCAACAGTTGCGTGAGGGCGTGTCTACAAAAAAATACCAGAAATAAGCAACACAAAAGAAAAATGATACATACAGATTTCAAATGCATGATTGGAATATCAAATTTGCTAGCCTACTTAACACATAGAAAGGAAGTTGATATTAGAAGCCTATAATTGCATTAAGAGAACCAAACATGGAATTGTTTTGAGTAATTTCATTTCAGAAAAACATCAGAGCTTCTATGTCTGAATAAATCAACTTCAAGCTGAAAGGAACATGAGGCCTCACAATAAAGAAGATTAATCTGGAATTATCCTATCCTAAATGCCAGTAAATGTAGAATACGAATCTGGTACCAAAGTATAGGCATTACTTCAAGCACAAAGATCTTTATGATGGCTACCTCTGCCAACAAGTTCCATCACATTTTCCAAAAAGTTTTTACATGGGAGCTTAGTACAACATTAGAATACCCTTCCACGACTCAGCTACTGGACATAATCCATAACTCACCCTACAACTTGTATCGGTTCAACACAATATGAGAATGACAGAGTCTAAGAATCACAAATACATTTCGACTCAACATCAGAATGACAAAGAGCACAACTAACTCCATTTGACCAGAAAGTTTCTAAATTTGACATCCGGTTAATGCTCTACTTGCCTGTTGAACTAACGCATGGCTGTCACCCATGGCGTTGATCATTTTCCTAGTTCAAATAGTATTTCATACCAAAAGAAAAAAGTACCGTACTTTTACAGCTGGTAAAGCTAGTACTTTTACAGCTGGCAATGCTAGTACTCCTTACATGAGTATGACTGAAGAGAGTACAGCCTAGTTGTAAGACCAGAAATCACAGTTCCTCTTCCAACAGCCACAAAAACCCATAAAGTTCTACACTTCTACTCCAACTTCAGAACTTAAGACAACAGCACCATACTGGTTTTCACATCATGTACCTACTGACTTTCATCCCAGCAACTTGCACCAGGTTGATATGGACGCATACTCTTAAACCTAGAAAGTAAATACCAACCAACTGATGGCTACACAAAAATCTATCTTTATCAGTCAAAAATATCCAGTCCCCAATCCATCTCACTTATTTGTTGAAGTGTCTGCCCAACAGACAAGACAAGCAAGTTTACATGCAAGAATATGTGAGAGATAATAGTACAATATCCATACTAAAGAGTAATGTCTACCTATGGTCCCACTAAGAAGGACTCTTCTAAGGGAAGTAAGGAATCAGTCCTATCTTTCAGCATGTCTGCATGAAAGGACTGCTCTTAAACCTTGTATGTACTGATCATTGGTTGATATTCTAGAGAATATCCATAACATAAGCAAAAATGAGAGATAGATTTACCTGCACTAGAATAAAAGGCAAGGACACAGCCC
>JANIJF010000005.1:73961462-73973102 GCA_024520955.1 Erythroxylum bequaertii
TTCCGTCTGTAGTTACAGACGGAATATAATGCATCGGTATATTTCCGTCGCTAACATTTTCCGCGAATATTTCCCTCTAATTTTTGCAACGAATTTTGGCACCGTCGCACTTTTCATTCAATGTTCCGACGGAATATGCTTTTCCGTAGCCATTCACAAACGATTAAGTTTCCGTCGGGAAATGTCCGTCGCTATTGATTTATTTTCTTGTAGTGTAAGTTAGTCAATATTACATATTTAGCTTATTCAACATCATCAATATGATGTCGATATGTCTCACTGACCTCTTGAGATGATCAGGCTCTAATAGAGTTGGATAATTAAGAGCATACAATTTCTTTTCTCACTTGAAAAACATTTTCAAGCTTTGAAACTAGTCCAAGAAATTAAGTCTAGTACACTTATTAGCATCCAAGATGTTGCTCCTTAGGGATATATTGTTACTTATTTTATCTAACAACCAAAAAGACATAAAAGAGTAAGTATTAGTTTATGTCTTAAAAACAAATAAAAGAAGGACTTTAATAAATATTTAGTTACTCCTACTATTTTGTTCAAAATAAAAACCCTTATTATTAAATCGAGAAATTATCAATTTTCACAGTGGGTGAAGATCTGATTCAAACCTTATCATAAACTTGCTCAACAAACCAATTGAATGTAAATTAGGTTGTGACTCCTAGATCTATTAGGTGACAATTCTTTTTCAAAATATATCTTATATATTATTCCTAATTCTACCTTTAAATGCATATGATCACGAGTTTGCTCTTCCAAATATACAAATTTTGTTAAGATAAAATATATTCGAGTTAAAGGGGCCTTAAGCTTACTCAACAACCTTTACAATAAATATAAATTCTATTTTATTTTTAAATAGTGGAACATAATTATCATTTTTTAACATGTACTTAATATTTAATTAAAGAATTTAAATTTTCAAAAAATTAGGTCTCATAAAAATTAATATAATCGTATCATACTAATTATTTCTAACATAATCAGATGATGAAAGAAATTCCTTAAAAACCTTTGCTTCATTCTAATTATTGATTTTATAACTAATTTTGTTTAATAATTCAATCTTGAAATTTTAAACAAAAATTTAAAATATTCCTAATAAAATTAACCCATTTGAAAATAATTAGAAAACACTTTCAAGATTTATTAGGAATTCAAATCAATTTAATCTCAATCACACCAAATTAATTTAAAAAAAGGCTTAAAACACACAAAATAAAAATTAAAAATTAAGTGGTGCATGCACGTCCGAACAAGTCAGAAGTGATCTATTTTCTTCCACTATCTAGGTTTCCTTTATCCTATGTCATCGTCCCTCTACTTTCACTCATGTTATTGCTCCTATATGTTCCTTCTACCTCCAGCCATTCCCTGAGTTCCTCTCGCTGGTGCTTCTTCTTCTCAGGAAATCATCTTCATCACGTGTAAGGCTTTTGGCAGTGGTGACATATACCGCTATAAATCATCAGTGGTGTTTGCTAGCACCATTGATGGTGTCATAGACACATAAAGCATCTATAATGCCTACTGATTCAGAATCATAAACTCCATGTAGAAACCTATGGCTAGAAGGGATGTGTATCTTATATTTCCAGAACTCAATCAAATTGAATGGCATTTTCATAAACTTAAAATAAAAAGGGGAGGCATGCGTATGTTTTTTTTCCATAAAATCTAAATAAAGGGGTATGTGATATTTAGTTTTAATAATCTAGAACAAAACCTATTGTAATGCCTTAATCAGAGTTAAGTAATTTATATTCCATGCAACTTTTTCATTAATTAATTTAACTCTTAATTTTATCAATTCAATTACGATCAAACAATTTTAATCAAGTTAAACAATTAAAGAAAGCTCTGATACTACTATTGGGTAATTAACTATGGTCTAGTCATAAGCATAGTAAAAAAAATAAACTTCTACATTTTCTCGATTGGATCTCAAGAATTGAATAACTCCAAATATATTAATCATAAATGAGTAATTGATCATATATGATTCCAATTCTTGCAAAAAATTCTTTTTGATGTATCCACTACAAGCTGTCCACATATAAAACCTCTAAGAGTATCTGTAAAGTAGAGAAAAAGAACTAATTTTTAAGAGTTAAAGGTAGGAGTATTAGCTCCCTTATGCCTTCCTCCTATTTATGCCTTCCTCCTATTTACAGAGAAAGAAAAAAGAGTTTCCTTCTTATTAAAATTAGACTTCCTAATTATAATTAAGTCAAACTTTAATTACAATTATAATTCAATTTTAATATATTCAAATATCTTTATTTAATTCCTTGAGTTTTTTAAACTTCACAATTAATTCTAACTTAATTTAAATATTTTTAACTACTCTTTTCCTATTATGTTCCTAATATATTGACAATGATTATAATTATAATTATAATTATAATTAGAAAATTTTAAACTCCTTTTAATTTATTTTTAATTCTTCAATTAAATAGTTTATAATCATAAATTAAGATTGACAGTTAGCAGTATGTCATGACCATCCAATTATTAGGAATTTCATGTATAATTATGTTATATAAGTTAATTCTTTTGTCAACCTATGTTCTAATTAGACATAGAGTATAGATTTATTGTCTACTCATTTAAATTCGATCATGTTTATTCTTGTTAATTAGTAATTAATTTATAATTGATATTAGAACACATTGTTTCTAGTAAGAGAATTCCTTAAATCAATACTAATCAAAATAGTAAAACATTCTCTCTGATTATTTTAGAGTAATGATTCCTTTATTGACTCACTTAACTATCTCTACATGGTTCATACTATATCTAAGTATTATCGACTGAACTACCTAAATAGAATAGGCCATAAATAATGTCAAAACATAGTAACTCCCACGTTAGATACTTTGGTAATCTTAAGTTTAAGGATCAACTATTACAACCATTATAGTGAGAAAATCCACAAATACACAAGTAATATTCCATTTGGTATCCTCATAGTTGGGATAGATTAGTGATCTTGTTTTCTAATAAGAACTGAAACATTTTTTAAGTATCTACATACTTTAATTATAAGATTAATTACTTTTTTTCCAAATAAAGAAACGTAATGAGTGCTAGTTTTAATGTTCCATTAATATCTCGTTTTTATGAAACTACAGCTAAGAACAATTTAGAAATAATACATAAATATAAATTGAATCACATAATTATGATCAGATCATAATTTCAATTGTACAGTAATTATTTCAAGGATTTTACCTTTAATATTAAAACATCAATTGTAATTACCAAAATATTATAATGATAAAGAATATCTTTATTAGTTAAATTAATAATGTTATATATAAAACTACAATCAACTAATTAGCTACAAGGCATAAATTAATAGTTCTACTCTAGAAACTATAAAATTATAAACTTGAAGAGGTGGTTATAACTTTTAAGTTCATGGATATCAATTAAAAGAGTAATATCTTTACATGGAAGTGCTTTCGTCAAATTTTCATCTATCTCCGTCTGAAAGAAAAAGAAAGGTTCATATATAAATAAATTCATATCTTTAACCAAAATTTTAATTACAATATTTTTTTTGGAAAATGAATAAATAAATATCATTGAAAATGTCAAAAGGCAATCAAGGAAGTTACAAGACTATAGGAACAATAGTTATGAAACTATGAGATTAGGAAACCAATCCTCATAGCAAAGCTAGAATTAATGAAAAACAGACAAGACTTGATTACTCCAAACCCCAATTATGCTTCATGGAAGAACTTAGGCTATCAATAACTTGGTTAGCTATCATAATCTCTTTGATCCAACAACGATTCCTATTAGTAACAACATATTTGTTTTTGTAAACATCCTTGAAGATTCTTTGGTTTCTTTCAAATTAAATTGAATAGAAATAACAAGTTACCATTAGACTCAGTCATTTCCCATCTTCGCTAATCCTTTTATAGAGATTTTCAGTCCACACCAAAATATTTCCTTAGTCATTCTCAGGGAAAACTAAATTCATTTTGTGCTGATTCCTTGCCCATATTGTAGAAGAAAACCTGCATTTGAAGAATATGTTATTAACAGTTTCAAGTAATGTGTTGCATAGGACACAAATATGATCATTGCTTTCCTTTAGTCTATCTTTGGTTTTCAAGCTTCCTCTAGCTACCAACTACGTTACAAAACAAACTTTAGGCATCAAGGATCCTTGGATTTACCTGCACTAGAATAAAAGGCAAGGACACAGCCCCACCAGGAGGGTCCCCAGATTTGTATAATTGCTCATTCCGTTGGACCAGGGTCTGAAGTCCTACGAACTTAGTGTAAGGAGTAAGAAGTTAGTACATACTTCCAACACAAGGGCATATCAACCTAAGTGTATGTAACTAGTAACTCAACATTCAAACCACAGAATTAAGTCCATACTTGTTCCTCCAGTTCTTGCAAATAGGCAGCCTTCTTTTCAATCCTGTTTCTCAGTCCAAGACGCTCAGCCTGATTAAGACACATCCAAAAAGTTGGATAACTGTCATATGAGATCCAAAAACATAAGCAAAGAAATTTCTTTCTATAATCAAGACAAACAAACAAAACCTCTGTACCTTTAATTCTTCAATATCACTCAGACTAGTTCTAGGAAGACCTTTCCATTGTATTTCCTTTTTATCCTTGGATATGATATCCAATGCCATGAGTACATTCAGGGCATCATATACCCTTCGTCTTATGTTCTTTTCATCATATTGTTGCTGTCAACATAAAATTCAAGGAGAATCGCATATGTAAGTTTTAATTTGCCTTGAAAATAAAGAAAGGAAAAAGGTACCAATCATCTTTAGTTAAAAAAGTGGCAGACCTGATCTGGGGATGAAATGCTGTTGTTAGGATCAGCAAACTCTGCTACAAGTTCATCTGCAACCTGATTGTTGCTTGAAATTCTTAGATAAGCAATAGTTAAGAAAATTTGAGAGGCTGATTATAGAATTGCTATACAATAGAAAAACATGTAGTCACAATTTTTGTTTCAGATTAATACAGGAAGCACAACGACAAAAGAAAGTTTTGTCAAAATCTATAAAACCAATATGAAAAAGGATGAATCATGTGCAAGTACACACCCAGTCAGTGAGCATTGTACGCTTCAGAACAATGAAAATGTCAGCGAACATGATTTAAATAGTATAGATACATCTAAGATGATTATAGCAGCACATAGCCATTCCTTAATGACATCTTCATGGAGACTAATTCGCCAACTACAAAAAAATATGAACATGGTAGGTCAAAATCGCTTTCTAGCATTGAAAGAAGTGAAAGATGCGCTTACACATCTGTAATTCTAATTGGAAGCAGGAAAGGAAACACAACTTTCATCATCTGTATGGAATTCTACTCCAGCTCTCAGATTATAGAAAACATATCAACCTCTATCCACTTGTCACCTCAACATCCAAAGTGGAAGCAATATGTATGCACTGTGTTCTTCACCCTTAATTTGAAAAATAGTATCCAAAAGATGCCAACCACCCTGGCAACATGGAATTTTGATAATTTAGTCTTTCCACCCAGCTTGACAAACTCGATGAGAAAACCCTAGGACTAGTTGCTACTTATTCTAAGTCATTCTTGCAACAATCCTTTATTCCACCACACAACAGGAGTGAAGAGTCATACCCAGCTCAACAGCATATGCCTCTCTCACATGCAGGTCAAACTACAGCATTGCAATTAAAGAAGTAGGCAATAAACACTAAATAACCTTCACTAATTTGTTTCAAACTCTAAAGAATCATTTCAAGAAACCACCAACCTCGTTGTAAGTGGTTGTCCCCCTACTTTCTACCTTTTCACACACTGCAAGTAATCAAAGCAGTCAAACTGTTAGGTCAGCTAAGAAAACTCATCATGGAGGACATGTGAATAAGACATTTTTATGCATAATATCTTAAGCTATGAAAACTCAAAACAGATAGCAGAAGTAAACAAATACCTTTCATACTAAACTGACGAAGTCCTCTACCAGATTTATCAGCTCCAACTGCTCTTTGACCTCTTTTTTTCTTCTTGCTACTGTTATAAAGAAAAGAAGCAATTAACACACAAATCAGAATACAGCTATATCCCATGATACAAAAAGAACATACTCTTAAAAGTTCATGAAACAATCCCACACAATCCAACTCCAGCCAAAAATATACCCAAAAAATACAAACGTAACCACAGATAACCAAAGACAACGAAATGCAGAACTAGCGTCATCCCTATTAGCTTCTTTCTCAACTTTCTCAAGCATTCAAAGTATTAAAAAACAAAACAAAACAAAAATATAAAAAAGACAGAATTACCATAAAAAGAAAAAGGTTTCATGGGCATTATCAAATTCAATTCAATATAAATTTTAATAATTGGCGCACTTTTGCACAAAATACAAGATTAAAAAAAAAAGAGCATTACAAGCCAGCATCGTAAGCCTTTTGAACTGTAAATAACATTGGATAACCAAAACTATCAAACAATTGGATCAAACACAAAGCAAAGCTAAACAAGACCCTCAAGTGAGACTGGGTAGAAGGGCTAACCCAGCGGCCTCTTGGGTTGCGGCGTCGTCGGCGTGGATGTCGAGATGGTTTAACCTAAGGAAAGTGCTGTCACTCGCCGGAGTAGCCATGGCTTGCTCACTCCGGCTCGACGGAGAGCCGATGCTACCACTGGTCGACACCGATTGGCCGGACACGGTGGTAGCGTTGCCCCAAGACCTGGTGGCAGCTGCCGAGGCCCTAGACGCCGTCGGAGGGTTCCTGTCCCCGTCGTCTGGTTGGCGGGTCCCACCGGAAACCATTTAGATACAAATTGTACGATGGCTAGATAGGATATGAGAAAAGTCAAAGATCCGTTAACAACAGCAGCAGCAGCAGCAGCAGCAGTAGTAGTAGAGACTAGAGAGGTTTATTAAATGGGATTGGGTTATGTTTTATGAAATGACAAAGAGAAGAGAAAGCAAAAGGGGAAGACGAAGGCCTTGGTGATCTGAGAACACAAAGGAGATTTTGTAGATGAGTGTGTGTGTTTGTTGGGGGTTGTGTTCTGCGCTTTATAAAACAAAGAGGGAAATTTGAGGTTTAGTTTTAGTAGGAACGAGAAGTTATCGCTACAGTTTCCTTTCAACACGAGTTAATTTATTTACTTTTTTTAATTATTAATTTATATGATAAAAACTAATTTGTATATGGATCCGGTCCTTGATTTATATAAATTAAGTGGGCTTGGTTGGATCTAATCTAATGTCGTTTTGCTATTATGCAATTAGTCAAACAAATAAATTGGTAAATAAGATAACACGATAAATAATAATTTATAATTAATGAATAGTAAAACTTAATATATAATGTACTCATATTAATTAACATGAAATTTATAAATAAAGTATTAAAATTAAATTCATCTTATTAAAATTTTTTGATGAATCCTTCTAAAATATAATTTTCTTTTTTACTTCACTTTTCCGTCGTCTTAGTTCTCGTGATAATAATTTGATCTTGGATCGAACTCAAGTCATATATTTATTTTAGTCTTTCGGGGTTTGATTAAAGTTGAAAAGTCCGATATGTAAATGACCAAGCTATGAAAACTAAAATAACATTATTTTTGTTAAATTTTAATAAAATAATATTAGACCATATCACTTTTGATTGAATTGAATCGTAAAATTCAATTCCAATTTAAAATTGAAAAAAACAATCTTTTTAATTTAAGTGGCATAAATCACAGTTAAAACAAATTTTATATATCTAATAAGTAATTATATCTAACCCTTATTAACCATGAATTGATAGGGATGACAGTTTTGACCCGGTTAAACCTAACCAGCCTATGATCAATGGACCTCTAGCTAAGTTGAGGCCTGACGGGTAATGACAAATGACATTGTTATGACTTTCTTTAAAAATAATAATTTGGGATCGGTCAAAACGACATAGGTCAGGCTTACCAACCTAGGCCCGGGCTAGCCCATTTTGGTCCCTATAAAGTGAAAATGCTGGTTGATAATGTTATGGTTTAATCTAATTGCAAGGTATGAGACTTGAATCTCGTATTGGTTAAATACAAAATTGATATGGAATTTATAAGGACTTTGGGCTCTCTATCCTCATAAGCTAGCTTTTGGAATGTGGCTCTCCTAAAGTCCTTATCAATTAGTATTATAGTCGGTCTTGGAGTGGTGGCCCATAGAGTGCCAACCGTGACCAACGTGGCCGTGACCAACAAGGATCTCATAGTAGTGACCCATGGAGTGGTGACCTGAAAATGTCAGCTGTGACCAACATAGCCGTGACCAATGAGGACATTGGTCCTTATAAGGGGACGAATATTACGATTTAATCTAATTGTAAGGTACGAGACTTGAATCCCATATTGGTTAAATATAAAATTGATATGAAATTTATAAGAACTTTGAGCTCTCTGCCTTCATAAGCTAGCTTTTAAGATGTGGCTCTCCTAAAATCTTTATTAGATAAGCTAGTTATCTACCCTCACCGTGAAAGGGAATATATGCCTCACTATCTCTTTGCCAAAAGTAGCCAAAATTGTACCGAAAAGAAAAAGGTTGAAAGATGATGTGAATTCTTAATTTGGAAAGAATCCGTCTTCTCATTTCTTCTGACTGAAGCTGGATGACTCCCGTGAGTTGGTTCACTCAATATCGCACTCGTTAAACAAAATAATAATGAGATCCTGTGCAGATGGGGAGGAAGCTTGGAGCTCACGAAAAGGTTGAAAGATTTAAAGGACAAAAGGGTTCTCTGATTTTCTGAAAGTAGGTGCTTTCATCTTATGGAGTACTCATAATTCAAGGTAAGATGAGGACTCGGTCATATCTCGAGGTAAATCAATCTCTCCGTCTCATGTGTACCAATGCTATAAGGGGCCTGATGTTCATCATCGTCTCTTTACTTTGTTGGTTTCCGCAGGGCTTGTACTTCTGAGTCAAGCATGCTCGAGTGCTCATCCAATATGAATACTATTCAACATGAAATTCTGCTTAAAAGATCATGGCTTAGTGGACAGCATTGTCAGGATTTGCCATTCATAAGAAGCTGAGAAACCAAACCAATGGAGTCACTAAGGAGTGCACGTAAAATTATAGTAAAGCTAGCTGGAATTGTACGTACCATTCAGCCTTTGGCATTTGATTTGAGTGATGGATGATGGTTTAATATCTAAAACGTTGGCGAAATTGTAAGGGTGTGGTATTTTCTCTTATGGAGTACTTGGTTGACTGGAATTACAGTTTAATTACTGATTTATTTTAAGTAATAAGTTATTTCCTTATTTGGTTAAAGAAAATATACAAAATATATAACACAAGGGTTTATTTATTCTTTGAATTTAAAGAATAAACAAACTTATCTTTCCTTATAGTTTTATCTATTCCAAATTAGTTAGGAATAAAAATAAGGACTTATTGGACAAAAATATCCTCAAAGAATCCACATATTTACTTAGCTGTAATAATAATAATATATATATATATAATAGTGGGAACTATAATGTAGTTAGTGGAAATTATAATAGATATTTTTATTATTTATTCCTTTGTTATTTCAAATTTATATTTTTAAACCAAACATTAACGTTACATCATCATTAGAAATTTTTATGAACAAATCAAACTAAATAATACATATTCTATTCTATTATATTCCTTGTCTATTCTATTTTTAAAGAATTATCATTTTATTCTTTATCTATTCTTACAGGCTAGGTTTTGAAACCCAGACCGAACGTCGAACTGAAGGCCTTATTGGTCACCGGTTCGATCGGTTCGACCACTGATCGAATTGGTGTGACGCCATAATTATGCAACAATCATATTTAATTATATATAATATTAGTAATATTAAAAAATAAAAAATATAACAAATAGTATAAATAAAAATAAAAAATAAAAAAATATTGAACCAGTGGTCAAAATAGTATAAATAAAAATAAAAAATAAAAAAATATTGAAGCAGTGGTCGAATCGGTTCGACCAGTCCCAGTTCAACCGGTCAATTGACTGGTTCTTACCGGTTCGCACTGGTTCAATTGATGACTGATTTTTAGGGATCACCGGGACTAAATAGCCTACCAATTACCGGTCGAATTGGTCAGTCCGGTCCGGGTTTTAAAACCATGCTTGCAGGTGAATCAAACGCCGTGTTAATGTCTTCTTTCTTTTTTAAAATTTTTTTTCATGAAAATAGATAGAAATAGAAAAGGTTTGTCATTAAATAAGAAAAATAAGACTGAGAAGGACCTTAGAATAGAGAAGAAGATGAAGATAAGGATAAATAATAAATAGGCCAAGATGAAGGAGAAAGAAGAAACTCATGGAAATATAAAGCAATGGTCAAATAAAAAAGATTTGAGTATTTAAAAAAAAATAAAACAAAGAAAGTTTATTTAATATTTACTAGAAATTACTTGAGAAGATTTCCATTAATTAGTATGAATTTAAAAGAGGAATTTTATTATTTGGGACCAAATTCTAATTTCTATATCCAGAAAATTCTCTCCTTTTTACTGCTGAACATAATAAGTTCTAATGTTAAAAAGAAAAAGGGAAAAGTGAAAGTAAGAGGAACTCGTTCATTGTCTATCATCATCCCTAATTTATTATAGTTTATAAATATTAATTAATTTATAAAAACTAGAAATTAAATAATTTAAGATTTTTATAATTAAAACGAAATGGTTTAATTTTTTAATAATTACCAAAAAAGTCTCAAATAAGTTGTCCATCGCAAAAAAATTTAATAGACAATAAATAAATTCAAGCTTGTTCGATGTGATAAATAGCAATTGTATAATAGTTGATTTTTACTTTTTTCATATTTTTTAATTTTTTTCAGTTTTAAATTTTGAACTTTTTTAATTTTTAAGTACTTTCTAAATTTTCAGAAGTCTGATCAATTTTTAATCTTATTCAAAGTATAATTAAATTAAATTTTGTCTAGGATTCGGGCCCAAATACTAACTTGCCACCTGTTGCTTAGTCCGTCGAGTGGTTGAGCTCGAGCCAGCCATCATCATTTGCATAATGTCACTTTCGTTGACCGCCTCCGCCCGGAAACAGCCTGGGTACATTAGTTGGCAGGTTAATTTGTTATCTGTGAACAATTCTTTCTTTGGATCCAAGAAGATCACGCCAGCGTAAATTGTATACTGCAGCCTCAAAAATATATAGTTTATAATGTTAACTCAAGATCTTTTGTATGCAAGAAAAAAGATGGAAATGAATGCAAACTTCTGTGACAACATTTGCACATCCAAACTGAAACCACAATTTCTTCAGAATCCTTGTGGCATTTTCTCCTAAAGAACTTTATATGAACATGCCATTTGTGTTTCTCTGCCCATGACCTGCATATCCTTTGACAGGATAAGGACAAATTGATTGAAGTGTTGGCTTTTTCCTGAAAATACATAAACCCAACTTTAACCAAACCAAAAGGCTACTTTGATCTGTTTTTTCAAGTGAACGCCACAATAAGAGACCATGCGTATTGTACTACGCAGGAGATATTGTCAAAATACGATCGGAAATGAGAACAAGTAAGAAGAGGAAAAGAGACGAAGACTAATTTTTGGGAGCCAGATACA
>JANIJF010000005.1:74159525-74171484 GCA_024520955.1 Erythroxylum bequaertii
TGGCAGTGAATAATGAACACTTCAAGACTGCTCTTGTATCAAGCAACCCATCTGCTCTGCGTGAGACGGTTAGTATGAATATTTATTGGTGATAAATTAAGTTATTTAGCTTATTGTCTTCTGGACTGTACGTAAAAAGTTATGGATCAGGTTGTTGAAGTGCCTAATGTTAGAGAAAATTTTGACAAGGCTCGCCAGTCTGCTCCTTGTGTTCTATTCTTCGACGAGTTGGATTCAATTGCCACTCAAGTTTATTTAGTTTTCAGGCATCTGTTTTATACACATCAAAATCATCTTTGATTATTGGAATTTTTTTAGCGATTTTGTTTGAGAAATGTTTGTTGCTGTTTTCTTCTGCTTATGCTTTTCAATGCTCTATATTTGTAGAGCGGAAGCAGTGTTGGAGATGCTGGGGGTGCTGCTGACGGAGTTCTCAACCAACTTCTGACAGAGATGGCTAAGGTCATCGTCAGGGCTACTAACCTGATATCATAAGTTAAGGGCCGATTGGTTTCACTTCTACTTTTCTGTCGTTGTTTTTGATATTTGATTTTTGTTTGTTTCTTAAAAAAAACGAAAACATGTTTGGTTGAAATTTGTAATATAAAAACTGAAAACAAAAACTTGTTTGGTTAAGATTTGCGATAAAAAACTGAAAACAAAAACATGTTTGGTTTTATTATCCTGTTTTAATTTTTTTGTAATTATACTCTTATGTGTAATAATTATAATATAATACATTATATTTTTAAATTAATTAATTGTTATTATAGTTAAAATTAACTATATGTAAATAACATATTATTAAAAAATTACACATTAATTGTATATAATAAAATTAAAATTAAATCCTAAATTAAATAATTTACTCAACTTAATTTTTTTGTTTTCCATAAGTTAAATATGCAATTTTATAAATAATTTATTTGCTACTTGTAACAATCATTTATGACAATTACAGATTATTAAATTTATGAATAATTATTAAATAGTTGACATTAAATTAAATTCTCAGATTTCATCAAATATAAGAATTTAAAACAATAAATACTTAAATTAAAACATATATAAAAGTTTAGAACAAAACTTTTGCTTCAGTACTAAAAATAGAATACTCTAAACCTAATCTTATCATATCTTGCAAACGTATTTATCTAAAACAAGTTCTAATCTTTTAATGATAGGAATATAAAGACCTACTTAATATTTAACTCTTCAAGTAAATATGTTATTTGACTTTTATCTCTCCGTCTTTTCACTTTTTTCAAAATTTAGTATTTTAATTTGATATAATCTCCATTTTTTATATCCTAAAATAAAACAAATATTAATTTTTATATTTAAGTGCCAAAAAAATTAAAATAAAAGAAATAATATCAAATAATAAACCAAAATAACATAATTAACCGTCTCCAACCCAACTGGGTCAGAATTCTTGATATAAAATGTTCAAAATAATCAAGAAAAAAACACATTTATGCAGGTTCAATATCGAGTGGACTTTAATGGCAGCAGAATCAGTCGTGCAGACCAACTTTTGGAATTGTAGGTGTCACCAAAACTTTTAACTTTCAAGTCTCTATCTACCCCTTTTATTGCAAACTTATTTCTAATCTTTGAATTATTAGCTCAATTTTAAATAGATAAAATTTCCCAATTTTACCCCATTGATATATTTTATATTAAGAGACTAAATAATTATTTTATCCAAATTTAACTATTTATATGCTTAATTATTAAAAAACTCAAATTCTTAAAACGACTAACTTTTTTGATTCAATTTTTAAATTTCAGTTCAATTTATTTTAATAATTAATTGATAAATTTTTATAAACTAAAATAAATAAATAATTTTTTATTTAATAATTTTAAAATTTAAATTTAAATTATTTAATAAATAAAAACAATTATATTTAAAAAATTTTAATCTAATCCATCTCTAACTAATTAGTTTAATAAACATCAGAACTCTTATTTTTAAAAGAATTCCTTGCTGGTCTAGGCAAACTTACGTTTTCTTTGGAAACAAGAAAGAGCTTTTCAATCTTATAAATATCCTCCAGACCTACTCCCTCCAATTAAGTTTCCAATTTAGCTTTGGCATACGCATATCTGATACTTTCTCTCTCTCGACCATGTCTAGCCAAGCTGAATCATCTGACTCGTAAGTACTTTCCCTATAGATCTAGCATTCCAGTCTTGTTTGATTTCATGGATTAATGGGTATTCGGTACTTTTTTCAGTAAGGGTGCCAAGAGGGACTTCAGTACCGCGATCTTGGAGCGTAAGAAGTCGCCGAATCGGCTCGTTGTTGACGAGGCTATCAACGATGATAACTCCGTTGTTTCTCTCCACCCCGAAACTATGGGAAAGCTCCAGCTTTTCCGTGGCGACACCATCTTGATTAAGGTTTGGTTTCTGGACTTGTTGTTTTGTCTACGAGGTAGTTTGTGTGCCTGAATTTGAAGTTTAGGGTAATTTAGGGTTGGCATTCGGTGTTGGTAGATATCTTTGGAAGTGGGCTTTTACGTTTTCATTTGGTAGTCGAAGGTGTTTTTCCTTTGAATTGAGGAATTAACGGGTTCCAAGTTAACAGATTCGTGGTAAGAGGGAGTATATCTCATTTTCTTATACTTGATGTTGTTGTTCTAGTGGTTAACTGCCTTGTAAAGATATACCCCATATGTGACTCAATCTTTTCCGTATGCTTTCTTTGTGATGTTTAGGGAAAGAAAGGGAAGGATACTATCTGTATTGCACTTCTTGATGATACATGTGATGAATCAAAAATCAGAATGAATAAGGTTGTGAGGTCGAACCTCAGGGTTAGGCTTGGAGACGTTGTTTCCGTGCACCGATGTCCTGATGTCAAATATGGAAACCGTGTTCACATACTGCCTATAGATGACACAATTGAGGGAGTAACAGGGAATCTTTTTGATGCATACTTGAAACGTGAGTTAAATTAAATTTGGATTTGCGTTATGTTGTTTGTGTTTTTTCTGCATCTGGAATCATACCTCTTGATTTACAATAATTTTTTGACAAAGGCTACTTTTTCGAGAATATTCTATTCAACATTGCCGTAATTAGCGAGATATTTTATTTATTATTAGTGGACATAATTAACCATAAAATGTAAGGTTATTGGTTTTCCTTTGTTTTTGAGCTACTTAAAGCAATTGTTTGGAGAACATTCTTAGTTTCTTGTCTTGTGCTGACTTGCACTTTTGGCCTCAACATTTAGCAAACTCAAAAGTAATTTGGCAATTTTTGGTAGAAACTTCGGATAGGTGTTGCTATTACTAGTCCTTCAAGATTTAGGGACCCTCACTTATATCTCTTGTGATTAATCCTTCTACTGATTGCTATTTTCAGCTTATTTTGTGGAAGCATATCGCCCAGTTAGGAAGGGTGATCTCTTTCTTGTGAGAGGTGGAATGAGAAGCGTTGAGTTCAAGGTTATTGAGACTGACCCACCAGAGTATTGTGTAGTTGCACCAGACACTCTGATTTTCTGGGAGGGGGAACCGATAAGAAGGGAGGATGAAAATAGATTGGAAGAAGTTGGTTATGATGATGTTGGTGGGGTAAAACAGATGGCTCGAATTCGTAAGTTGGTGGAGCTTCCCTTAAGACATCCGCAGCTTTTCAAATCAATTGGAGTGAAGCCACCTAAAGGAATTCTGCTTTACGGGCCTCCCGGTTCTGGAAAGACTCTTATTGCCCGGGCTGTTGCTAATGAGACTGGTGCTTTCTTCTTCTGTATAAATGGACCAGAGATCATGTCAAAGTTGGCTGGTGAGAGCGAAAGCAATCTCAGAAAAGCATTTGAGGAAGCAGAGAAGAATGCACCATCTATCATCTTTATTGATGAGATTGATTCAATTGCCCCGAAGCGAGAGAAGACACGCGGAGAAGTTGAGAGGAGAATTGTCTCCCAACTCTTAACCCTGATGGATGGACTTAAATCTAGTGAACATGTTATTGTTATTGGAGCTACAAATCGTCCCAACAGCATTGACCCAGCTCTAAGAAGGTTTGGAAGGTTTGATAGGGAAATTGATATTGGGGTTCCAGATGAGGTTGGGCGTCTTGAGGTTCTTCGCATCCATACAAAGAATATGAAACTTGCCGAAGATGTAAGTAGCAAAATTATTCCCTGTTTCTAACTGTGCACGTTGATGTGTTGGGTTATGGGGGTCGTATGTCTGCCTGGTCTTAGGTAGGTTACCTTCTGTAAAAACTTATCCTTGAATTATTGTATAATATCTGCAGGTTGATTTGGAAAGGATTGCTAAGGACACACATGGCTATGTTGGTGCTGACTTAGCTGCCCTTTGCACTGAGACTGCACTTCAATGCATCAGAGAAAAGATGGATGTCATTGACTTGGAAGATGAGTCAATAGATGCTGAAGTGCTTAATTCAATGGCAGTGAATAATGAACACTTCAAGACTGCTCTTGTATCAAGCAACCCATCTGCTCTGCGTGAGACGGTTAGTATGGATAGTTATTGGTGATAAATTAAGTTATTTAGCTTATTGTCTTCTGGACTGTAACTAAAAAGTTATGGATCAGGTTGTTGAAGTGCCTAATGTTAGCTGGGAGGATATTGGTGGTCTTGAGAACGTTAAGAGGGAACTTCAGGAGGTAATTATTGTTGCATTATTGTGCTAGATGTGTACACAATTTGGATTTATATGTGAGACCTTATGTCGTTTATTTGACTTGTCTGATTATTTTTGTGGTACAGACGGTCCAATACCCGGTGGAGCACCCTGAGAAATTTGAGAAGTTTGGTATGTCACCCTCTAAAGGAGTTTTATTCTATGGACCTCCTGGATGTGGGAAAACACTTCTTGCTAAAGCTATCGCCAATGAGTGCCAAGCAAACTTCATCAGTGTGAAGGGCCCTGAATTGCTTACAATGTGGTTTGGTGAAAGTGAGGCCAATGTTAGAGAAATTTTTGACAAGGCTCGCCAGTCTGCTCCTTGTGTTCTATTCTTCGATGAGTTGGATTCAATTGCCACTCAGGTTTATTTAGTTTTCAAGTATCTGTTTTATATACATCAAAATCATCTTTGATTATTGGAATTTTTTTAGCGATTCTGTTTGAGAAATGTTTACTGCTGTTTTCTTCTGCTTATGCTTTTCAATGCTCTATATTTGTAGAGAGGAAGCAGTGTTGGAGATGCTGGGGGTGCTGCTGACAGAGTTCTCAACCAACTTCTGACAGAGATGGATGGGATGTCTGCTAAGAAGACAGTTTTCATCATCGGGGCTACTAACCGACCTGATATCATAGACCCTGCACTTCTGCGACCTGGCCGTCTGGATCAACTGATTTATATTCCTCTTCCTGATGAGGATTCTCGCCACCAAATTTTCAAGGCTTGCTTGAGGAAATCACCCTTATCCAAGGATATAGACCTCAGAGCACTTGCAAAATACACCCAGGGGTTCAGTGGTGCTGATATCACAGAAATATGCCAACGGGCATGCAAATATGCCATAAGAGAGAACATAGAGAAGGTGTGTTTCCAGTTGAACTTAATGGATATAGTTTAGTTGTCCATGATCTAGTTGTGGACTTATGTGCTTGTCTTGCAGGATATTGAGAGGGAGAGACGGAGGAGTGAGAACCCTGAGGCCATGGAAGAAGATGTTGATGATGATGTGGCAGAGATCAAGCCAGCACATTTTGAAGAATCAATGAAGTACGCTCGTAGAAGTGTGAGCGATGCTGATATTCGCAAATACCAGGCATTTGCTCAGACTTTGCAGCAATCAAGAGGGTTTGGATCCGAGTTCAGGTTTCCTAATGCTAGTGGTGGAGCTACTGGTTCTGATGCCTTTCCTGCTTCAGCTGGTGGGGCTGATGAAGACGACCTTTACAGTTAAACTAATGTCAGATATTCTTATCACGTTTATACGTGTATTTGCTCAGTTCCATGTATGTTCCAAGGTGACTTTGTCCAATGGAAAACACCTAGCTGCCCCCTTTCCCATTTAAGGAACTCTTTTCTGGTAGTTTGGCAGTTAGAATTAAAACTTATTTGAACTAGACAAATCTTTGAACCTGCTCGCAAGGTCTGTTGACCTGTGAATCGTTCAACATTTCTTGTCAATCGGTTTGCAACATGACGTTGATTCTCTGTATGAATGTGGTCGCATTTACATTTACATGCATCTACCGTACAGATTAGGCACAAATTCGAGTTCTTTCGGACTTTCTATCGGTATTCTTGTCAATGCAACAGAGTTCTATTGGTGAGAAACTGCCTCATGTAGACGGTGCGCTTGCTTCGGTCCTGTGGTATTGGTGAACAACATTTACTTGCCTAGTTTGTTACGCTAGCATTCTAAACCATCCATCCAGCATTTCCATCTCAAGGTTCGAACAGATAAGGGTTAACTAGCAATTCATTGTGGGATGGCGAAAGGATAACTACGCATAGGCTTGTTGTTGACCAAAGTATGGCCTTGGTTACACCATTATTACCAACTCTTTAAAGTTTTTGGAGGGAGACTCTGCTCTCAGGAGGCCGAGTCACAAGCACAAAGTAGAACAGAACTCCAGTGAGAACAACAAGCACGATGAAACTATCATCTCCAGTGCATACAATGAGTGGTAAGGTGCTTTATATTTGTCTGAAAAAAATGAGATTGATTGCATTTTGATTTTGTGTAAACAACGCAGCGATGGGATATCTAAAAGACGTATAAGTGTTTTGATATTCATTATTTTAATGAGATTGATTGCATTTTGATTCTGTGTAAACAACGCAGCGATGAGATATCTAAAAGACGTATAAGTGTTTTGATATTCATTATTTTTCCTTTTCTGGTCTTAAATTTTGCTAGTCGCCGATTATGTATCACTACATTAAAAATAAGTCCAACTACAAACTGAACTGTTAAAGACCATAACTTTTCTTTGGTAACAAGGAACACACTGTAAACAAATTATAATCCTTGTTAAGATAATATAATGGAAGGCTCTAAGGCGATTGCTGGAAGCGTGACCTCCCTTTTTGGAGGGTTTTTATTGAAGAAGCAGATAATCTCATTCGGAGCAGCAAGAAAGTCAGGTGAACAGAGGAGATCCATACCATTGATGAGCGTGGGGACGTGGAGATGGAACATCGGGATGAAATGACGAGAAAAGGGTCTTATAAGGATTCCGTTACTGGTTTTGCCCCTGGTTTGAACATGAATTGTGGCGGAGATTGCAGACGCTATCTCTGAGGAGGATTCAGACATAGAAGAGGTAGATGACCTAGAGTGCCCAACAGTTCATTTGACTCTAACAGATAAACAACGTATTAGACGTGTTTGGGCAGATATGCTGATTTTCAAGGTTTTAGGCCGCCGTATTAGGTATAGGTTTCTTGTTGCATCCCTGAAGAAGCAATGGAAATTGTAGCACGATGTGGTTTTGGTTGATATGGGGAATGATTACTACTTGACCAAGTTCAAATGTATGGAGGATTATCGTTCAGTGCTTGAGGGTGGTCCTTGGATGGTGACTGATCACATTCTTACTGTGATGAAATGGAGACCTAATTTTGATTCATTTGATGCCTCAATTGATAGGGCTACTATGTGGGTTAGGATCCCTAATTTACCAGTTGAATATTATGATCGTCTCATTCTTACTCAGATTGGTAACAAGCTTGGCAAGACAATGAGGGTTGATGAGAGTACTGAGACGAGTACTCGGGCTAAGTACGATAAAATTAGCATGGAGGTTGACTTGAGCAAGCCTTTGATCCCTAAATTCCAATTGAAGAGAAGAATATGGAAAGTTGAATATGAAGGTTTACATTTAGTGTGTTTTGGTTGTGGCATGTATGGTCACCGAAGAGAAACTTGTCCTGTTGTTCAGCAAGTTAAGGATGATCAGGGAAACAATGAGGAATAAGATTCAGCTCCCATGGCACCACCACCACCTCCAACGGTTCCCATTATTTAGCCGGAGGTTGTTGAGAGTTACAGTTCCTAGATATTGGTTCAGAAGCCTAAACGAGGAAATAACCGTAATCTTGCTAATTGTGGCAATCCCTACAATCGTAGTGGAAAATACTATGTTATGACTGAGCTAGTGGATTTTGTCGATAATGTAGGATATAATGAGAAGGGTAAGGAAATTCCAGGATCCTCCTTTAATATCTTGGAGGATTATGGACCAGATTTGGATCAACAAAATCTTGCCGGTGATGTTTCGAATTGAGATAAGGTTTTGATGCAGCATAATCCTCGCCAAGGATTGAGGGGTGGTAGAGGTGGCAGATACCAAAGTGGTTTAGTACATGGACGGGATATCCAAGGCCCAGTTAGAGTAAATGACAAGCCCATCTTGAAGACCCAAGAAGCTTATCCTAATGTAACAGTATCCCATTTTGACAATGGGGCTAGACGTAACAAGCATCTGGACTGGTCTTTAGTTCCCTGCATACTGCTGATGCAAATTGATGAAGGGATTCAGGAACTAGTAGATAAAGTTTCTAACTATCCCACTACTACCCAACCTTTAGCTTCACGTCACTTGTTAACCAAGCATCTCCTAATCCCCCTGACCCGGGAGATTATGAGAGAGGGGTTGGACTTTTATGTTCCTCTGACGTTGGTGAGTTAGAGATGTCTATTATGCCTGAAACACAAACTTGCACGGAAGATAGAAGGGGTGAGAATGTTAAAGATGGCGTTATGCCTGATGATTGTAGTAATAACCATGTGATTTAGAGTGGTCCCTTTACTCTTTTTCCAATGATGTCGTGGAGCCGCTATAACTGATTTCAGAGATGTGTTGAAAGATTTAGTCCGTATTCATAAGGTAGATGCAGTGGTCATTGCAGAACCTAAAATAAGTGGATCTAATGCAGAAAGAGTAACACGTAAGTTGGGTTTTTCTAATGTGCATCGTGTGGATGCTCAAGGTTTCTCAAGAGGTTTATGGCTTTTATGGAAGGACTCTCAAGATTTGGTTACAGTAGTTGACAATGGCAGTGGTTTTATCCATCTTAAAATCTTTCATAGGGACGGATCTATGTGGTATTGTACTTTTGTGTACGTTAACCCTACTCCTGCTATTAAAAATGATCTGCTCATGTTTTTGTCTGAGCTAACTGCTACAATTTCAGGTCCTTGGTTGCTTGCAGGTGATTTTAATGAGATGTTGGGTCCTGAGGAAAAATTTGGAGGAGCGCCTTTTGATTTTCGAAGGTGTCCGCGCTTCCAGCAGTGGGTTTCTAATTGCAAACTGGTGGATCTTGGTTTTAGTGGGCTAAAATATACTTGGAGAAAGTAAAAGTTACGGTAGGGTTTTTGAAAGGTTAGACCGGGTTTTTGACAATCTTGAGTGGTTTTCTATTTTTCTCTCGACCACTGTCAGACATTTACCTCAAGTTAGTCTGACAATCACCCCATTCTTGTTTGTACTGATAATCAACAGTGGCGGCCAGATGGAGGGAAGCCATTTTGTTTTGAGCTAGTGTGGACTACTCACCCTGGTTATCCTCAGTTCTATTTGAATAACTGGGATACTCATGAGTTTTTACCAAACATGCTTTTACGATGGAAAGGTTTATTGAAGGGGTGGAATAGAGAAGTGTTTGGCAATATTTTTAGAAGGAAAAATAGACTTCTAACACAACTTGGAGGAGTGCATCATGCTCTTATGGTCCGGTATAATAAATTCTTAGTTGATCTAGAAGGAAAGCTTCAGGACAAGTATCGTCTTATTTCATGACAAGAAGAGTTGCATTGGTTCCAAAAGTCGAGGGTGGATTGGATTTGTATGGGTGATCGGAATACTAGGTATTTCCATGCTTCTACCATGATTAGAAGGAAGCGGAATAGGATTGAGGCTCTGCATGATTCTAATGGTAACTGGATTTATGATCCTGCTGATTTACGGACGTTAGTTTTGGAGTTTTATAAATCTCTATATTTGGAAGAGGTGGTGGATCGCCCTCAATTCCCTATTAGAGGTTGTTTTCTGAATGTTCCTCAATTCTTTTGGAATTCTACGTGAATGGAGGTGACGGAGACTAAAGTTACCTAAGCTCTCTGTCAAATGGGTGCCCATAAAGCACCTGACCCTGATGGGTTTCATTCGCACTTTTACCAATCCCAATGGAACCTAGTAAAAAATAACGTGGTCAATCTGATTAAGAGGGTGTTTGAAGATCATTCTCTTATTCAAGGTATTAATGACACTTTCATTACTTTAAATCCGAAAGTTGAAAGCCCAGAGTAAGTTACACAATTTCGGCCTATAGGATTGTGTAATATAAGCTACAAGTTGATTACGAAGATCATTGTGAGTCGTCTTAAAGACGCCCTCCCAACACTAATTAGTCCATTTCAAAGTAGTTTTGAGCTAGGATGACAAATTTCAGACAATATTGTGGTGGCACAAGAGATTGTGCATTCCATGCGTAGATTGCGGGGTAAGAAGGGTTTTATGGCTATTAAAGTGGATTTGGAAAAGGCCTACGATCGGCTGAGTTGGAACTTTATTCGTGACACTCTCCAAGATGCTGGTTTCCCTTCGTCAATGGTGGATTTAATCATCAGTTGTGTTCAAGCTACTCAGATGTGGGTTTTATGGAATGGCAGTCCTTCTCAGGATTTTCATCCCAGTAGGGGCATTAGACAAGGTGAACCCCTATCACCTTACCCCTTTGTACTTTTTCTGGAAAGGTTATCTCAACTAATTGAGGCAAGGGTGGGAGCTGGTCGCTGGAGACCTTTTCAGATTAGCAAGGCTGGCTCCCTTTGATCTCTTATCTTTGTTTTGCAGATGATATGGTACTCTTTTCTAAAGCTTCAGAGGACAAAATGTAAGAAATTCTGAATTGTTTTGATGTTTTCTGCGATGCTTCGGGTCAACGTATCAGTACCAAAAAAACGAAAGTTTACTTTTCTCCTAATGTTCACCCTAATGTTTGTGGTAATATCACTAGATTATCAAGCTTTGCTCAAACTACGGACCTTGGTAGGTATCTGGGAGTCCCTTTTCTTTATAAAAGGGTAACCAAAACTACTTATTATCATATTTTGCAAAAGGTTCAAGCTCGCCTTTTAGGTTGGCGAGCAGAAAGCTTATCTATGGCTGATAGATTGACCTTATGCCATTCGGTTTTAGGTGCACTCCCTCTCTACACAATGCAAACAGCGAAAGTCACTAAAGGACTGCTCTTATACCGATAGCTACTGTAGCAAGTATCTTTGGGGTGCAATTGGAGAGAGGCGTCGAATGCATTTAGTCTCTTGGAAATAGATGTGCTATCCTAAAATTTCTGGGGGTCTTTGTTGGATGCTTTTTATCATTAGAATGAGTGACATTTTCTCTTAGTTTTTGCATACAATCATTAGGTTATATGTATATATTTCCTGCTAAATTGCTTAGTTCACTTGAATTGTCCTGTTTAATTTTTAGGAAATACACTTGTTTTAATTGAAAAAGACCATAACAACAATTAAATGAGGAAAAGACCAAGGCAAAAATGCTGGAGAAAAAGAAGAAAGCGCAGCACTAAGGAGAGTCCAATACGTAAGTGGAAAACATAAAAAAACGCAAGGACGGTTACAATAAGGGAGTGACATCCAAAGGGAAGCTACATCACGCTACTAAGGGATAACTCCAAAAGACCCACCACGTCGACTTACAAAGAAAAAGTTACAAGGGGGGAGTGATATATGGCAGTTGGAGGTGAGACCCACCAATTAGCGTAGCTACACGCAAAAACAGAAAAAAAACCCCCCCACCTAAACGACGACCATAGGGGTAAAAACAGGCTAACCCACGAGACCACAAAAAGACGCATAGCCACACTCATTCAGGGATATACTCCTCTCTATTCACGTTGCACTTTTACAAAAACAACAAAATTCTCAACTTACAACGTAGTATTTGGGAGCTTGACATTTAGCTGCTGGTGAAGATA
>JANIJF010000005.1:74226745-74242793 GCA_024520955.1 Erythroxylum bequaertii
GCGAGCCACAGATCCTGAGCTAAGTTTGTTAAGTTAGGTCTGTGACAATACAAGTAGTCAACTTCATGACAGACCAGACAAATTACTTTTAATGGTACACAACCATTTTCATCTCTCGTACAGATGTTGTCCATAAGGATATTGAAACGTTCGAGGAAGACAGCAGTCTGTGAGAGAGTCATCTTCATTCTTCGGTGCTCTTTAGCGCTCAACAGCGAATTAACTGGGGAGAAACCAGTAGGAGAAATTTCATTTTCGAGCCCGGAGTGCGATTACTAACTCATATGCCGCTTTGGAGAAATTAAAGCTTGAGATTGGAAGACAGGACAGGACGGTGGAGGATAAACTTTTGATGCTCAAGTGTTACTGAATAAGAGTGAAGTTTATTTAAAGAATATGTAGTTACATTTAAGTATCTTGTAAATTAAGGTTTAATTAAATTTATTAGGGTAAGATATATAAAATTTGTATTATATTTTATTTTACATAAACTATTATTATTATGTAGTATCAATTCAATTACTGACGTAGTAGTTACTCCTTTCACATTAAAATAATCGCTAACGTTTCAAACATGGCAATACTAACGAACAAATTCAAACTTACGACTTCAAGTCCAAAATTGACCATTGTGATCATTTACAGCTCAATCTGGGCCTGTTCCCATCTAATTGAACAGTCAACGGAACTAACAATGAGGACTCCTAATCAACTATTTCCCCATTTGGAACTTTTCTTTTTTACCGGCCTTACTCTCGCGTGGGATTTGAGGTATTGACGGATCGAGCTTGAAGTGGATTCTATAACCATAATCAACTTAATCTCTTCCTCAACCGACTACTCAACGTCTCTCAATCCTATCGTGAGGGGGCTTTATGAACTGTTTACTCGGGACTAGATTGTTGCTCATTGACACATCTATTGAGAGGGCAACAGATGTGCTGACTGACTTGCGACCTACGCCGAATAGTTTGATGTCAGAATTACATATTTTGATACCACACCCTACAGGCAGTGGCGGATCTACTCCAATAGATTTCTTTAAAAAAAATTATTTTTTAAAGTTTTGCCCCCATAAAAAAATAAAATTTTACTCTTATTAAAGTTTTGCCCCCATTAAAAATAAAATTTTATTCCTATTAAAATTTTGCCCCCACTTAAAAAATTTCTGAATCCGCCCTTGGGACCATGTGCTTGTCTGGCAGGATATTGAGAGGGAGAGACGGAGCGACAACACTGATGCAATGGTAGAAGAGATGATGAAGTGGCAGAGATCAAACCAGCACAAGAGAAGTTGTGCGGTGCCTTGTGTTTCTTTTTCTTGGCCTTTACTTGTAATATATTCGGGTTTTTATTTTTGTTTTTTGGAAAACTGCTGTCAGATTATTTATTGAAACACAACTGGCTTAGGCCAGAGTCATGATGGATTATTTATCTTAAAACTCCACCATAACCTTGAACTTGATCCATTTGGGATTATTATCCATAGCCAGACCATTTATTCAAATTGAGTTTGTTAAATTCTTATGTCCATGTTACCTGATTCACTATAGGACTGTTTAGTGGGTTTCTAAAACAAGGAGGGTTTTGAAAATTTCCATTAGTTTTTATCAGTTTCCCTTTTGGTAGGACCTCTGGACATTCTAGGGTTTCATTGAGGAGCTTGCATAGATTTGGTGTCAGTAAGTTGCCTCCAGGTTTTCACCTGCTTGGTTCGTTTTACTCAAGATAGGTGACCGACTGTCCTCGAGCATGCTGACCGAATCATAATAAAACCAGACACAGCAAGTACGGTTTGAGTGGTGGAAAGTTCGTGAATTTGGTGGCAATACTTGGTGATATAAAGAGTTGAAATGGGTTAAAAAAGAGCTAGGCTAATGCAATACATACCGGTAGATGAGATCCATTTTTGTGAATGCAATTAAAAATTCGGATGATACATTTTTAGTTTTGCCATATGTCCCAGCTCCAGTCCAGTCGATGAGATTGTTGCGTCAGGCATTGTAGAGGATCAATTATTCATTCATTCACAACAAGACCTGACTCAGCTCAGCCGTTTCATAGGGATTGCTGCAGATTTTTTCTTTCTGCAACTTCTGATATTTTGCTCCTCAAAACCAATATGCTCTCTTCTAGAAGAAAGGTCTGCAGCTGCATTCACACACATGGTCATTCATTCATGTATTAATCCCCACATTCACTTGCCAATCTTTTAAGTGGAAAAGAATGGCAAGTTGTGCGTGAATTGGCAAGCAATTGAACTTGACAAACTGCAAAGCCATTCAACGTTTTGGTTGAGAGTACATGCTCATGCCAACTAGCACTGACACACATCGTCCTTCCTCTTTGACTACTCTTAACTCGTGCTCACATCTAGTAATTCTCCTTGTCAAGTAATTTCCCTTATATATATATGGCGCGGATTCCAAAAGCTAACATTTAATTTATGTCCTAAAGTTTTACTTCTCTTTTGTGACGCGTTTAGCTAATTGAATGCATGCAAGTTTACCTTTAAAGTTATGCTACAAATCTTGATTATCCAGTTCATGTCAAGTACAGGTTCAAAGAGGCTTTGTGGTTAGATCAAAACCAACCAAATGATCCTAATAGTAATGCGGGAAATGGGGAGTCATGTCTCTAATACCAAAAACAAAAGGGAATAAGTAAAGTGGAGTGTTGAGGACACTAAGACTTATGAATTAGGTAGAAAACAGGTGACAAAGGTTTTGATTAGACTAAGCCACTTTATGGGGGACAACCCCACATGCAAATCCTACACACTAATGTGATATATTCGTTGAGTAATATGATTGTACTCACACTTTCAAAGGCTCTTGCCATTGGCATTTTCCTAACTCTCTATTGTCTATTGATCCTAAGGAAGTGTTACACTCGACCCCCTTTACAATATAACCCAGGATATTTTATGTTGCATATATGGAGTTTGGCTCTCCATTATCTTTACTTCTATGTTTATTTCTTATTTCCATTGTTTAGTTTCTTCCCTGTATCAACTCCAAGGAATGTTTTTCCTCATTATATAAATTAGGTTGTTGTACAACAGGAGTAGCCTTCCTCTTTTTCAAGTTATTATGGAGAAGGGAATTAAGTTATCAAGTTATTGCTTCAACTTCTACTTTTATAATAAGACATTTTTCAATTTATTCAAATTATCTACAATTATGAAAATTTTTAAAAAAATACAAACCAATATGACAAAAAACATATTTACTAGTTTTTTAGTTCTTCTCGAAGCTTGCAATTTATAGCGATGGAGACAATATCTCTACTAACTAAGGATAAGACTGTATACTACAGGACTTCTATAGATCCTGTGTATGATTGAGATTTTTAGGGGATTGTTATTGTTGTAGAAATGCTAAATTTAATACATTTTCTTAAGTTAAAAAGCTTTTAGATATTTTTTAAAACTAAAAGTTGTGGAACTACTTATTTAAAGTGAAATCATTATTTGTCTACCTACACTTTTTAGAATAAACTAAAATTCTAAACAATATATATTTTTATTTGTTTGTATCAAAATCAACTTTTATATTTTCAAAAATATTTCCTTTTAATTTAAGGCATATTATTCTAGATCAATTCTTTTTAGTCTTTTTAATTCATATTAATAATTATAACAATCTATTAGATAAATTTAAATAGTCTTTCAGATATGTGTTAGAATAAAAGTGTGTAAAATCATTTCTTTAATGTGAAATTATTATGTCTTTCACAATGTCTTTAGAATGAGCTACAACTCTAACATTTAATATTTATATGTACTTTTTAAAAAAGGATTTACATTTAAAATCAATCTTATACTTTCAAAAAAATCATTTCTTATAATTTTAGGTCATACATTCATAATTCTTTCATTCCTTTAACATATTTTATTAATTTATACGTTCATATTTTATGTATATTATGTACATATTCAATAATTTATTTATATTATTTTTAGAGTAACTTAAAGTAAAATTGTTGATTAAAATTGGATTTAAATATATATATTTGTATATTATATTTATTGCAATCAAATATGTATTTCTAAGTTGAATTTTCATATTCTATTTATCATTCAAAAGTTTTCCTTTCTATCCTACCAAACCTAGTTTGAATACCGTGAATTTCATATCCTATGCATAACTTAACATTAATTTCCTTTTCCTAAATTTAGGAGTCGGCAATCATCAAAGTGCAATAAAAACAGCATATAATGGTAACAACTAGCATATCAAATCATATCATCTACTGAAAATCATAATAAAGAGTAGAGAGGACATCATATCAAATCATACACGTAGATATGTACCAATCATGTCTAAGGCAGCATACCCATTCTACCCCACCTCCATTCCTCTTTTTTCTTCTCTTTATAATTATAAGATCTAAGTCACCAATATGCATAGGATGGGTCCCCTTATCACTATGATCATGTGATTCTCCAAATAAAGTTCATCATTAAACTGTTCCTATGTGCTTATACAGAATATGATGTCTCATTTATGTCCTCCACTTGAGCATTTTCAACTTTAGAGAAGCTCAACTCATAGTAGGTACATTCCTCTTAGGGATAGTTTTCCTTCCTTGTTTCGCTTTGTTTTCTTTCTTTAATCTTTGGTTTCTTTGGCTAGCTAGCCAGTAGCCACTCCCCTTGTACTACTTAGAACTTGTTAGTTTTACTACATTAACATCTTTAATTTGTCAAGGTAATATGAACAAGTTAATTAGAACTTCACTTATATTCCGAAAGCTAAGCAACATATCCACACCTACCTAATTTATACTAAAACAACAACACGTTTTCGAAACAGCTCTTCCAGAGATAACAGTAAAAGATTGACGATGGGATGGACCAAAAACATCAGTAATATGTATAAGAATCTCAGTGAAGTCCAAAACGATCTTATATAATAAGGAAGGAAGAAGATATTCAATTTATATTCTCATCAACAACCATTATCTCTTCATTTGCTTTGGAATGCATGGCTAGTGGATCCAATAAATTAATCTCAAGATGATGGAGACTTCCGATGGCCAATTTCAGAAAGAGAATCTATTGTTATGGGACAACTGACAAAATGATAGCAGAGGATAATCTTCCAAAAGGAAATATATACAAAAAGAAAAAGTGCACACACACACACTATGCTAATTAAAGAGACAGGTGAGCCTATATAGAGGGAATGACCAAATTGAAAGATTGAAATGAGTAATTAAATAAGTTTAGGTTCAAATATCCTTGGAGGAGAGAAAAGATGAAAAATTCTTAATTCCTACTTCCTAAACAACAATATCAAATCAAATTATAGAAATTTCTAAAACTGATGTTAAATCTTAACAAAACATTTTAAAGATGGTCAAACAATAGTATCCACTAACATTACTTGTTCTATAGATATCTATATGAATGTTTACTGTTAAACGATAAAGCTACAGGCATAGTAGTGCTAGTTATGCGTGTTTGTTAGAGATGGTACACACTGCCCTTTCAAACCCTAGAGTAGTATAGTAGTATTCTGTTTTGGTCATCAACACGTGCGTCTCCGGCTTTTTATGAGCCTCGTAAAAACCAACTTTGACAATTGCTATTCTCTAACACTTTACGTATCAAAGAGTTCAGATCTTCTGTCCAGTTTTATTCTGTCTTATTCTATCTTATGAAATTTCAGTCATTTATTTTGCGAGCCTTACGCGGGTTTCATATGAGACCCATATAAATAAATAGTTAAGATTTATTGGACATAATAAGACAGAGTAATATTTGACAGAAGATCTGAACTCTATAACACAACATAGGGTTACATCCATGTTTCTGCCTTGTCAGTAATGCACGTGTTTGCTCTTCCACTTTGGGTCCTATCCTTTGCCTAATTGTCCAACCTGCTTCCATTCCCATCAATTGATTCATACTCTCTACACAGGTCATCAACTTGTAAAACTCCATTATGTTTGAAGTTACCAGAAGGTTGGCTCAATCAATATATATATATATATAATACTGTTCGAGACTTCGTTGTAGGTATCTTTTTGAGTTGAGACAACAGGCAGGCAGACAATCACCGACAACTCATGACCTATGTGATGACACATGAGAGGATGGCTTTAAAACTATAACCGACCTCCAGGCACGATTCAACCCTTGAGAGCTTGGTCATTGCAGGAACCGTGTGCTTCCATGTTTCAAATTCAAACCCTTTGATGGTAATGATTAAATGTAGTCATGTGTTGTGTTATGTTTGTTTATATATTACAGAAGTACAGAACAGTTTAATCTCCCTAGCTAGCTGAAACCACAGAAGCATTAAAAGAAATCAAGAGAAGGAAAAAGAACAGAACATGCATCTATAACAAAGAAGCAATCCATGTGAAAATAATACGGACAATCGTGGGATGAAGCATGCATGGCAGAGTAAAAAAGAGGAGAGATCATGGTCAAAACATGGGGACCATAAGTGGCAGTAGGACTTTGGGGAGGGCCGCACGAGGGGGCACTGAGAGTGTAGGGCGGGGGCACTGAGAGTGTAGGGCTTTCGGTTCAGAGATATATACATTTTATACACATACACACATATATAGATAGTTGTATGTATAGATCATCATTCATCTCTCACCCTTCCCTCTTATTAGGATTCTGGCTGTCTGCTTCTGACCATTTCTGTGAACCCCACCACCATCCACATCTACTATGCCGTTCTCTTCCTCTTTACAATTTTTTCCCACTTAATTCGTTCTACAGTACAGTTTCACCCACTTCTCATTGAATCCCATCTGTTTCATTAATTATGTATCTTTCCCATTAGATAGACAGCAAAAGGTATTACTTCAATGTTCAACTTAAAAGGTTTTCATGACACAGAGAATTGACCGTCTTATCTCTCTTAAAGCAAGAGATATAAATTTAATTTGAATAGTTAATAATGAAGTATAAACTTGTTTCTACGCACAAAATCCCAAGAAATGTAGAGAATTCGGACTAAAGACCTTTCATGTTAGAAGACTTTCAGGATATCACATCCAACCACTCGAGCCTTTCCATTACACTTTCTTTAGGCCTTTTAATATGTGTCGCACGTATGTATCCTCCAAGTTGTGCCTGACATGGAAAAATACATTGCTGTAGAATCTTATTCTGGAGTCCGTACATGCTTTTCATCTTCTGCTATATATGCTTTGAAAAACAAAATTGAAAGCTGGAATCCAAGTGAGAAATTAAGGTAGTACATGTCGAAAAGCTAACAGATGAGAAAAATTTTTGCACTTTATGTATGCTAGGATTGTTCTTTTTTTTTTTTTTTGGCCTTGTAGGAGATGATTGAGGGATAAGAATTAAAAAGTTTGATGTGGATATGGAATTTGAAATTCAGGTTTCCTGCACAATGTACCCCCCAAAAAAGGGCATCTTTCAATCATATCAGTTCTGAAAGCAAGCCCGGGATTTCTCATATCCGGTACACAAAACTAGAAGCATTGAATCATATGTTCTTGTTCACATGGATCACCTAACATACATTTTGGTTCACACCAGTCAATTCAACTCAAAATACCAATCTCAACTTATGCAAACCCAAAAACGATTATTTGACGAATCAAGTTGCTCTTAAATTCACTTGCTTATCTCTTATACACATTCTTAACAACCTCGATATCTGATTAACATGACTTAACAACTAATCGCATTTAAACGAAGGGAAGACTTTAGTTCAAGGAAAGAATAACTCCGCTTACGTACTTATTAAGCAGGATTTTGTTGCTTGCTTGGAAACATACTCTCGTCAACATCAAAGAAAAGCTGTGTTACGTCAGGAAAGTGTGCTTTATATGATTTTGATCCACTTCTTAAACCAATCATATTTATCTGAACTCTAAATTACACTTCTTTTCCTATAGTTCCAAAGTAATCAATAGACTTTGGGGACTTCAGTTGCTCCCATAAAGTGGAAGCTATCATTTAGTAGTCATTTATATATACATAACAGGTGATCTCAGACATGACGCGTGCCCTTCTATTATACTTGTATATGAATAATCATCCTATTCCATGTCAAAGATAGATCTGTTGCTGCCTCCTACAGAAACACTAATCCAAGACTGGTGTGCTTTCGGAAGACAAGACTATAAAAAACTAAAATTAATGTATGGTCCATACAAAATCTTTTGAAACTAGATGCTTGGCTTGGCTCTTGTCTGATGTTCCCACATCTTAAAGCCTTGCTTGTAATATGTCATGTTTGGATTAGTCTATCATATTCATAGAGGATTTGGAAGGTGGGGACTGAGGGAGCTTTGGTAATTAATGGTTTCCGGGTACTGGATACTTTTCATATCTACTGAACTGTTCATTTGAATTGGTGATATCGCAAATGTTTTGAGAGTTTAACTCCTAATACTGTTCACAAATTGTTCTGAGAATGAGCCAACTATTTTTCTTTCCATGTATTTCTACCCTACTAACACAGTCTAACTTTGGCAGAAGCAGAACTGAAAAGTCGAGAAACTTGGAAGTTCTTGGATATTTGAACTGCGAAAAGAGAAACGTTTCTTGTTCCAGCTAGATTATGGAATCTCAATGAAGAGACCAAACTGAGAAATTTCCTGACAGACCAATAGAGATCGACCACTAAACAGAAACCTCCACCTTCCTTTATACAATTAGACCTCTTCCTTTATTGAATCCTCGCAGTAGCAGTAGTGGAAGAAAAAAAAAAATTTAAAAGAGAGAGAGAGAGAAATTAGTGAAGAAAACGAAGAAGATGGAATGAGAAAAATAATTTAAACGGGCCCTGGCAACCATATTCTGCACTTACATAATGGTGACATGATTCAGGTCACCAGAACCAAGACTTTGCATTGGTTAAGACCCAGAAAATATGGAAATGGAGAAGAGCATATAAAGCTCAGAATTTGAGAAAGACAATGAAGCATATGAATGATTAATAGATCCAAAAGCACGTAAGGAGAGGCCAAATTCATCAAAAAGAAAGATTTATAAATTCAGGAGCAGAACTTGCCAATAAATGATAGCATTTCTATTAATTACACTCTTACGTACATATACATATACATATAAAAGGATCAAGGTTTCTTTCTAATCCAGTAACAACTGCTTCTTCAACTCTCGCCGCATTCACGTTCATGCCAGCAAATAAGCATGGCCACACAACGACGGAGGATGTAGAACTTGGCACGCTGTTTCTTGACCAGATGGCTGCACTTTTGACCGAAAGATGAACATGGCTTGTGCACGTGTTGATCATTAAAGCTTGAACTCATTTCTTTGTCTGCCATGAAATTGGTTAAAAGCTTCTTGCGTCTAGACAGAAGCTAGTCAGTACAACTACCAATAGAAGCAGTAAATATAGAGGACAGAGGTGCTCTTGGCTTGGTGTGTATTTATAGATAGAATTGCCAGACTTTATCAGCCTTTTCATTTTCACTACTAAATTTCTGTGTTGGGCTTTCCCTTAGTTCTGTGTGGATTACCACCATAGCAGCCCACCTCTTGACTGCTCAGTAGGTATCTCAAGACATAGAGTGGACCAATATTCCTGTCTTTCTTCTTCAGTCCTGAAACAATATATACTACTGTTTTGTACGCTAACGTTGGCAGACATATCTTGTCCTTGAAGTGGTCCTAGTTTAACTGTTTTTACAAAACATATTGAGATCTAACGATGTACGATGACGTATTTTTTAACATAAAATAAGTCAATGATCACTCGACATTCTTCAAATTAAAGCTTTAGCCAGAAAACTAATGATGCAAGAGAAAATAACATTAAGCAGTTCTTAAAAACTTGGGGAAATATGGTCGATATCACATCACGTAAGCTGTGGAATTTAAGTTTCAACATCTAAGAGAAGCCATCCAGTTTCACAAGTTCAATAAACACAGGCAATGAACTGATGATCCGAGTTCAAGCATGTTATGAAAATGATTAAACACCGTCACCATAAGACGGCTAGAAAGATAAACTTAAAATCTATCTATTTATATATATGACCTCCTCCACACAAGCATATATATAAATATAGTTAATCTCTATATATTAAAAATCGATAAATTACTAATCTTTGTTAATAAGTTTTACAGATGCAATTTAGAACAATAGGCTAAAATAGTTATTTTAATAAATTAATGAGAATAATTTTTAAAAATATTTTATATATGTATATTATTTAGTAGTCCATTCACATCATATTAAACTTTAAATTACAAGCATAATTTACTATAATATTTTTCTCAAAACATGACTACACTATAACTTATCTTTTCTTAAAATATAAATACAGTTGGACACCTTTATTATTGTATTTAGTTCTAATTTTAATTTTTCTAGTTGAAATATCAAAATATAAAGTACTTGTTGAAGTTTTTGTTTGTTAAATAATAATTTTAAATATAATTTTTTGAATACAATGGTGAAATTAATGTGATCACATCAAATTCATGTGGTTGACTTAACGTCTACTATCTATTGAATCAAATTTAATTATTCAATTAATTAGATTTATAACTGATACATAAAGAATATTGTTTAGTTGATAAAGTATATATCTATTAAACTATGATTATAATCTACAAATTAGTAAAATATAAATTATTGATTGGTTGGTATCTCTTTTCCAATATGTATATATATGTGTGTGTGTAGGTATATATGTATAACATATTGCATACAATAAAACCTACTTCTTCAAGCATTGCCCTTGATGCTGATGACAGCTTGAACCATCCTCAGCCATGTGAGAGCTGAAAAGTCCACATACTAATTTTCACTAAGAGCCAAGATTGGATTGATTCTATAGATGATGAGATGTGTGGTAGAGTTTATGAAGACGAACAAATCAATCAATAATGACATTATTAGCCGTTGCATTGTCAAAATCATTCCAACCCAAGCACATTAATTAGCGTCTTTTTCAACGTCTTGTTATGAATTGCAATTTTACTTTGGGAAGGAAGGAAGACACAGAAATAACTTGAGTTCTCGAATGAAGATGAATAAACCATTATATCTATAACTTACATATTGGACTCATTAGCTTGGCATATAAAGTTTCATTTATCCTTATTAAGGTTTTGAACTTAGGATCAAACGCCCTGAAGGTCGTGATGTGCGTCTCTTAGTCAATTTAAGTTGCTGAATTACGGAGGCTTTTTGTAGATATATGTGATATGCTCCTTGTGCATGCTTCGGCCGATCGAATTCGTCACTGTACATGCAGGGAAACTTGGCCTGAGATGCTAGAGAAGATGAAGATTTTGTCCAACAATATTACTTCCCTTCCCTTTAATGGAACTTATGGAATTGATCAGATAAGCAGTCTTTTTTCGTTTTTTTATCTGATTATTAGAAGAAATCCATGTTATTTTTTAATCTAGTTAGTCATTATTTGGCAATCTTTTTACAGCCTTTTGTTATTAAGTTACCTATAAAATTTCCATTCTCTGATGAGTCAATGCAAACCATTATCAACTCTAATTGTCCTTTTCTTTCTTAATAAGGTACTAAATTTCAGAGCCTTTCAAATTTTCGTGAATAATTATGTACTACGTACTATGTCACCGATTCACTTTCACTATGTCCACAAGAATCAAATCACACCCTAGCTAGACCTGGTATCAATTTCCTCCAGAATTCTTAAATGTGACCGAGAGCCACATCAATCATCAAAAGTAAAGAAGAAAAGCAACCAAATGAAGTTTCTTTGAAACATATATGTGTGACAGAGTACAAAGGCAAGAAGTGACGATCGAAACAAGTTCCACTATGGAATAGACACAATATCCCACTTCACATGCCTACAGTTAGAGCCACCGGATCGTGTGATGTTGGAACGTCCACGAAAATTGTTCGTAAACCAAAAGAGTTGGATGCTTAGGTACGCACTCTTGGTTTATTTCCTATATACATGATAGCTGTAGGATATGAGGGTTTAGATCAAATTCGCGAGTGCATATTGGCTGTGACAATTATAGGATATTAGACGATGATATTGGCTATGACAATTATAGGATATTAGGCGTCATCGAAGGTGTTTTTGCAAGATTGAAGTTCTTATCGTTTGGTCCGATAATTATTTACTTTCTTCTGTTTTATTTTGGTTCTTTTTATTTTATTGTCTTTTTGCCTTTGTCATAGTTTTATTATTCATATTTTTAGCACCTTGGTGCCTTACTCCTGCGTGTGTTTTTACGACTACCAACTATATATCAGTATTTTCCTAGTTGCACTCACTTTGCCATTAACGAGCCCTCCATTAGTAGTCAAGGTTTTTATTTGGGTTGGGCTATGCGTGTCTAGGCGCAATCTGTAAACTCTCCAAAGTTTCCTTCAACAGTACTTTCCAGGCTTGTGGTTCCTTCGGGGAAGAGAATGCAGATTTGCGTCCCCAGCAAACGATGAACGCCCTTGCATGTTGCAGGTTATCTTAGCCCTTCACGCGTCGTATTCGCTGTTTGGAGCCTCCTGACAACTTGCCGTTGTCTTAAGTTACCGTTAGTTTTTTCCTTTAAATAATCATTGATACTACGCTTTTTAGCCTCCGTTTTAAGCTTCACAAGTTAGCCCTATTTCCTTTTTGTTATTATTATTAGTTCTATTAATTTGTTAGTATTTTTAGATATTTAGTTATTTATTTATTATTATTTATTTATTATTCTTATTAGTTAGTTTTATTTTTCTCTCTGTAACTTGCATCATTCATATATTATCTCATTTGCATGTGGGTCTACCAGGAACAACCTCTCTATTATGTAAGGGTAAGGCTGCATACTATCAGACCTCTCCAGATTCCGCTTCATTACTGGAATTCGGACTGGGTGATAATGATGATGATGATTAGGTTACATCCGAGGTAGTTTTATTATTAGTAACGGAAAAATATTAATATCAATCAATATAAGACATTTTAAGACAATTTTAAAAAATACAAAATAATTTTTAATTTATATAATTAAAATTTAATCATTATAAAATTTTTCTTTTAGAAGTTACAACTCATGTGAAATTCTTTCTAAAAATTTTAATATTAACAACAACTAGAATAAGTAAATTATATTAATTCTAATTTTGTTAATAGTTAAATATTTTTATTTATTTAATAATTAAATTAAATTATCAACAATAAAATTACTTCATATGTTATAAATGTTAAGTATAGTCATTGATGATTATATCTATGGTATTTTATTATCTTATCTTATTGTTTATTTGTGTTTATTATGTTAAGTATGATTGTATCTTCGATATCTTATTATCTTATTTTTATCTTTTTATTTATATTTATCAAACCAAATGTAAAAATGTATTTATCTTATTCTTTGAATTTATATAAATATCCTTTATATTTTTTTGAAAAATGATTCATTTTAATGCAAAAATACCACATCATATTCTTTTTTTACATGGTACCAAAAACCTAAAAAAATTTATTTATGATGATAACTTCCAATAATTCACAACTTGTGCTAGTAACACCAAGCCTTCCTTCCTCTTCTTTTCTTGTGACCACGCTTTTTCAATTAAATTGAATCCTAAAAAATTCCTTGTATGAAAAGCTCAGTTTATTCCCTTTTTAAATTACACAAGTTTACATACCTTTATTGATCCAAATTTCTATTCACTACCTCAAACTATCCCCTCTACCTTTGATCCTTCTCCATAAATAACCAATCTAGCTTATAATTCCTAGTTAAAAAAGGACTAAATGTTACTCCCACAGATATTTGCCTCCCATACTAAAGATATAATATATATATATATTGGTTAAACAAGAAAAACTACAGATCAAACTCTGGTATACAAAACGCCGTCCGCATCTCGGCGAATAAGCTCCTGAAGACTGGCAGGCGGCTCCTGAAGAGTGTAGAGGCCCGGACGATGGATCCCGGCGAGATGGGCCAAACCATCAGCACACTGGTTTCCCTCCCAGCAGACATGCTGGAAGCGAACCTCCCAAGCCCAGTGACAAAGTGTCTGGATACCTGTCACCAAGAAAGAAACCTCAGTAAGCATAAGAGGGGGCGCAGAAAGAAGATTAATGATTTCGAGGGAGTCAACTTCGGCAATAACTCAGCGATACCCCCTCTCCCAGGCCAAAAATAAGCCAGAGTACACGCCCCAAAGTTCCGCCTCTAAGGGCGAACCCTGCCTGAGGCTGTGTAGGAACCCCCCACACCAAGACCCATGACAGTCCCGAATCAGCCCGTCAGCAGAGGACTTGCAAGCACCAGAGGAGATGGCGCCGTCCGTGTTGACCTTAACCCAATCCCGCGGAGGTTTGGACCAGCCCATAAGGGTACCCACAGGAGTGCCCTGGGCGGGGAAAACAGAGGATTCCCGTAAGCGAGCTCTAGCAATCCACGCGACGTAGTCGAGAATAAGACGGGAACCATTGGCGGGCCAGACAAACCCAGTCTCAAACAGGTTGCGGTTCCGCCACTGCCAAAGGAACCAACAGGTGACTCCAAAGATGGTGGCCCACCTGTCCTGATGCACCCAATCGTGCCGAGTGAGGTTAGGTTGAAGCCACGACGTCCCGTCCTGTTGGAAAAAACGTACGTCGATCACGTCGCGCGAAAACTGGCGCCAGAGGGCGGCCACTCTCGGACAGTCCTGAAGCACATGCCCAATAGTCTCAGCCTGATCACAAGCGGGACATCTTCCATCGGTGGCAAGCTGTCGTGCCTCTCGCAGCTGATTCGTCAATAGCTTGCCGTGAAAGGCTAACCAAGGAACGAACGAATCCTCTGGGGCCCGGGCCATTTCCAAATCATCTCCCAGAGTGTTTGGAGCGGAGCCCGGGAGCACCCCACCAGTAGGTCATAGGCAGAGGCAACCGTGAAACGGCCATGGCTGGCAAGGGCCCAAACCACCCAATCAGCCCCGGGGTCGCTCTGGCTAGGGCAGCAGAGGGCGAACTCAAAACAGACAGCTGCGGGGAGAAATTGCTGAAATTCCTGCCAACGCCAGTTGCCTTGGTCGTCCGTCAGGGACTCGATAGTGGCGGATCGGAGACGATCGGGCACCAGCGAGGAGGCGACCAGAATAAGAGGGCCCCAATCAGCCAACCAATTATCTAGCCAAAATAAGATGCGCTGCCCATTGCCTAATTCCCAACGGAGTCCCTGGCGAACCACCGGCCAAACGGCGGAGATACCCGCCAGGTACCCGAGGCCCCTGGCCGGGATATCGTAATGGGAAGTGGGTCATCCTAAACTTGTACTTGGCCCGAAGGATCTGGACCCAATAATCGTGGGATTGCGTGAGGAGGGCCCATCCCAGTTTTGCCAATAACGCATCGTTGAGAGGCCTAAGACGCTAAAGACCCAATCCCCCTAAAGATTTAGGTTGACAAACAGTGTCCCAATTAACGACGTGAATCTTACGACGGTCCGCGAACGATCCCCATATGAAGTCACGCATAAGTTATTCGAGTTCATCGCACAGGCGACGAGGGAGGCGAACCGTCTGCATCGTGAAAATAGGCAGAGAAAAAAGGACGGATTGAGTTAAGGTAACACTACCCGCCAGAGACAACATTTTAGCGCTCCAGCTGGCCAATCTCTGACAGGCCTTAGCTAGCACGTGTTGATACGTGTGCCTAGTAGTCCGCTTGTTGATTAAAGGAACCCCTAAGTACCGGCCCAGGTTGGGCGTACGGGACACGTGAAGGTCGGCACTGAGTCGCCGCGCAAGCGCCGGGGGAACATTCCGAGAAAAGAAAACACGAGTCTTAGCGGGACTAACCTTCTGTCCAGAAGCCTGACAAAAGGTCGCCAACGTACGGGCAATGACTCTGGTCTGCGTTTCCTCCGCTTCCGTAAACAGAACCAGGTTATCGGCAAAGAACAGATGGGAAATCGGGGGGGCCCTGCGGCTCAGCCGGATAGGCCTCCACTCGCCACAACCTACAGCCTGAGTGATGAGATGCCCGAGACGCTCCAAACAGAGGACAAACAGATAAGGAGAGAGGGGGTCTCCTTGCCTCAGGCCCCGAGAGGGACGAAAAGACTCCGTGGCCGTACCTTGCTAGGATA
>JANIJF010000005.1:74461978-74486757 GCA_024520955.1 Erythroxylum bequaertii
ATACTGGTTTGGGAAATATTGTGAAGGCAGTAACTTTGAGTGTATTTTTGACACCCTTAGGGGTGAAATTGGTTTTTATGGCCTTCATGAAACTTGTAGAGTTTTTCATGATCTTTCCAACGAGATATGATTTGTGATTATTGGATATATGTGTAAGGAGATATACAAGTTTGAAATTCAGAAGAAAAAAAAAAGGGGAAAAATTAATTCTGGAAGCTCGCCCCTCGCGAGGGCGAGGAGAGCTCTCGTGAGGGCGACGGCTCGCCTTCGAGAGGCGAGTCATTTCGTCGACTCGCGAGGGCGACAGCTCGCCCTCGCGAGCCAAAACGTTTGAAATCTATATATATATGCGATTTTTGTTTTAATTTTGGGTTTATTACTTCTTTGGTGAATAACTTGTCCGTCCGATGTCCGATTGACCCGATTCTCGAAGCATCGGATTCGGGCAATATCTAATTTCATTTTATGAGAAATTGGGAATTTTTGGAGGTGAAATTGACGTGGGTCCGGGTAAATGTTGTCTGGTCATTGTTTTATTAATTTTTGGACCTATAAAGGTCCAAATTGAGTAATTTCGATGCCGTTAGATTTCTAATTTTTAGACGGACTTTTGTGATAAAAAATTTGGGATTAAAGCCGGGAATATCATGAACATGCATTGTACATATTTTAATTGCCACATGTGCATCATTAAATAGTTTTGATTGGACAATTAGTAATGTTTATATTCTTTGATCATTATAGAGGCACAATTGGAGCGTCGACCTACCAACGTTACAGAGACTTCCCGGCATTAGCTCGGAAGTTATAAGTGAGTGACTGAGATGGCTTTCGCTCAATTACTATATATTCTCTGTGGAGATAATGGTGGGATTAGTGATTATGTTTGGTTCTGACTGAATTCCGGACAGATGGTTCGATGAATTGGGAGATCTGATATAGAAATGTTCTTGATGTGATAATTGTGAAATTGCTTGCTATTTACTGTGGCCAATTGCTTGCTATTAACGTGATCACTTATTGTGCCTCTGATGTGATAAAGATTGTGATACATTGACTGCTAAATTGGGCATATGCATTTCATACACAAATGCATAAACTGATAATAACAGTTGTGACCGGAGTAGCCACCGATACTGGAAAGAGCCTTGAGCTCGAAGGGAGATAGTGCATACCGAGAGGGCTCTCCTACTCCTAAGACGCGTCTACTGTTTATATGGGATATTTCAGGCGCTCGGTCACAACACCGTAATAAAATAGGAAAGGGTCACACATGCATTGCATACATAATTGATTGAATAATTGTATATGGGAAAAAGGCAAGAATGCCTTGTATATTGTGATTTGCTGTTAATCCAATCATGTGGTACTTCTGAATATGTTTTTGTGAAATACTCTGTGATGTGCTTAAGTGCTGCATGAATTGGGCGAACCATCGATGATGGTTCCTCACTGAGTTCGCAAACTCATCCAAAATTGCAACCTATTTTTCAGGATCGAGAGTAGACCCCTAGCTCCAGAGAGACTGTAGAGCCGTGTAGATCAGATTGGCGAGAGAGACTATGGCTCACAGGTCGGTCAGCTGGGATTCTTTTTGGATGACCTAGTTAGGGCTGCTATTTTGTCTTGATTGTATATAGTCGTTGTGTTAAGTTTTCAGAAGAATGTACAGACAGATACGACTGACAGTTATGTAAATTACTGAGTTTGATGTAATGAAATGGAAAAAGTTTGGGTTTTAAAAAGTTGCAATTTAATATTAATGTTTTATTATTGTGATGCCATGTGGAGTATAATGATGTTTGTCTGTAGTTCTCTCTTATCATAGGATATGTACCGGAATGACCTATGGGCGTCCCGGTGTGTACTCTATGGTAAGGGGGCGCTATATTTATAAGCTTAATTTTTGTAGAATTTAATATCTAAATTCCTATAAGAATATTGAAAGAAATACTAAGATATTTAATATTTACACTCTTATAAATGTTTTTTAAAGTCATGTCTTCAATAGTCATTTTACACATTAAGAGTTAATACTAAACAACTAATTTTACCAAACATCAAATGACAAACAACTAGTCAAATCAGCTGATAGAATCAGCTGATTGCCAAACAAGGCCAAAGATTGACATCTAATATTACATCATGACTACCCAAATATTTATAAATGTCAAAATGATTCTAACTAACCTTTTTGTATATGATTTTTTGGTATAATTTAATCATTTCATCATACAATATTTCAATTAGACAAAGCAATTTATTCAATTAATGACATTTCTAAATTATTTTTCAAAGTGTCACTTAATCTTGGCCAAGGATTTTCTAAAATTAATACTAATTGAAAACAATGAAACATTCTCTTTAATCATTTTAAGGTGATAAATTCTATATTGATTATTCAACTACTTCCATATAGTTTATGTTATATCTAGTGACTACAGATTGAGTTATCTTTAACTAAAATAAGTCATAAGTAGTATTAAAATATAACAATCCCTATACGAGATACTTTGGTGATCTCAAATCAAAACATCACTTATACAATTATCATAATGAGAATTTTCATAGACATATAAGTAATATTTTAAATAGAATTTACATCTAAGGTCGATTCAGTAAATTTGCTCTATAATAAGCACTCACTCGTTTATTTAAGTATCTGTATACTTTAATCTATGAGTCGACTACTTCTTTCCTAAAAAACAAATATAACATATGCTAGTATTTTTACACTATACTAATGTCCAATCTTAATAGAATAATAATTAAGAACAATATGAGGATAATACATCAATGTAGTATGAATCTCATAATTATAATCTCATCATAATTTTATTTATAATGTATATTTATCTTATGGACTTTATCATATACATCTAAATTTGAATAAGATAAAGAATGCCTATAAATAATTATATTATTAAACTATAATCAACTAATTGACTGTAGAGCATAAATTAACAAAGCCCTTATAAATATGATACTTTGTTACAGGTAAAGAATAATCATTCACAAATCTTATTCAAAGTCATGTTAAATCTTCACAAGGTATATTCTAAGCAACTTTTTAATTGTAACAATTGGAAAATCATAGAACTCAACACATCTTCTCTAACTATGTTGAATATATGTTATGTAATATATACATTTAAAATATTTAGTAACTCTCGAGTATATCAAAAGCTCTTCTTATAAGTCTATTTATACTAAAAGTTAATAAGTTGTTAAACACAACTAATGTAATTGATTTCTCCTTATTCTTGATTATCCACTTAGTTTTTCTTGAAATTATCTTAAATTGCACATTAAATATTTAATTAATTTAATTAACTCCTTTACTTATCTTGTTCTTTTATTAAATTTGATTTTTTACATATTATTTTATTATATTAAAATAAAACTATTAACATGATAAAAAATAAATATATCGGTAATTGTTATTATTAAAATTATTAGTTAATAACTAAATTACTCCAACAATCTAGTATCCACTAATGATTAAAAAATTCAACCAGCTCGACTTGTTTAATTGTAAAAATTTTGAATTGTCCAACTTTTCTGTTTACTTTTTAAGTTTCTTATTAGATTTATTTTAATAACTCTTGTTGTTAAAAACTTATAAGCTTGTTGATTAATTGGTTAATTTTTGTAAATTAATAATTTTTTACAAGTTAAAATAAATCAATTAATTTTTTTTATCAATTTCTTTTTTTTATTAATTTTTTTAATTTTATTTAATCTCTAGTCAATTTTATAAAAGTATAATACTGATTAAAATTTTCAAACTTTAAATTACCATTTAATTTCTGTTCCGATTTTAAAAGATTAACACCTATTTTAAAATTTAAATTGCCATATAATTTCTGTCCCGATTGTAAGACATCGGCACCTACTTCCTTCAACAAGATAAAGCCAAATTTTCTTTTTCGTCTTGGACCAAAAGGTTGAGTCCTCAATTTTAAGAGCCTCCAGTCGCAGGCCTAATCACCGCTGGAGGATTAAATCACGGTTTGATCCGGATCAGCTACCTAATAAAGCGGTCACTTCATTTCGTTACCGAAAATCGAACCTAAAACCTTAAATCAATTAACCCTGCTAAATGGCCAACCAACTACCCGTGCGGGCTTACTTTTTCCTCTGTGTCTAAAGTCCGAGACATCACCTTCACGTGGGAAAGTGCCACCTAAAACTTACAAGTAATCATAACTAATCGTACCTTTAACAGTCCCACGGCGTAAGTCCATTTGCCTCCTTACAGATTTCGGTAATTAAACTAATTTTTATTGTATTATATTAATTCTTATCTTCACATTTATATAAAATTTAATAAATATATAAATAAAATTAAATAACACATATTAGAATACTCTAATGGATACAAGTGATCTCGTTCTCAATAATTAGGCTTGAATTAACTAAAAAAATGGTGGTATCCAAATTACAAGGCTTGATGGATAGAAAATAGGACTTAAACTCTACTTTGATTTTTCTTTAATTAAGGGAAATTTGAACATTGAGAGTGAAAAATATCAACAGGCCTACAAATTACTGGTATGTTTAAGAATCCATAAACAATATGAACAAGCAAGCGTAATGTCAATCGTTCCATCATAGACAGACTCCCTTTCAATTCCCAGCTGAACTGAGAGCTGCAAAGCAACTTGATTAACAAGGACTAATACTTTACATGACATTACACATATCAAACTTTTTGGTAAATCAGTAAGAAAACAGAGGATGGAAACTCCAAACTCCAAGGACCGTAATGAAACATAAATAAATATGTTGATTAAATGCCTCATAATGTCAAGCTTTGTCTTCACCGGCGGTTTGTGCTTGAACAGGAGGAGCTGGGACTGGCGGAGCATAATACGTAGGAACTCTGACGGTTTCATTTCTACCTTTAGCCCTACCGAGAAGGTAACACGCTAGAGCCACTATCAATAGAAACAATATTAAAGGCAATGACACCACTATTACGTAACCCATCTTCTTTATCTTCTGTTTTTCTTACAGTGCTAGCCGACTCCTGCAGGCTGCATCCGAAAAAGGAAACCAAACCCTGAAATGTTAGCATAATTAACGAATATCGATTCACTGTGCGAACAAGCAATCACACATGTATTAGGTCCAAAGCATACAAGCCAACATGTGTGTTCCTAATTTTCTGCTAAAAGTCATTGGTTTGGTACTAGAACAACTCCAAAATCTCCACTCATTTCAATGTTTCTTCGGCGATTACAAACACTTCAGAATTACAACAAGAGTTCATGTCCTTGTTCCTTCCTTTCTATACCAATCAAACGTAGGAGAGAGTTCATTAATATAGCCTTGGAGTTGGACGTGTTCTACTGATTCATATTGGAATTAAAGAATGCACCAAAATCGATAATAAAATCAATTTAATTGGATCTGAACAATAACTACGTACCTTTTCAGTGATGAAGTTTAAAAAGATTGAATCCTCAGGTCAGGGGCATCAGGAGACACAGGTGATGTTGATTTGCAGTGGTTACAAAAGGCAAAGGACGAGCTGCAGAATTCATAAGGGAGCGGACAGAACAGAAGTTGTGGTGGGTTGGGTTAAACGGCTGCGAGTAATCCACGTGTCACGAACTCATATAGAAAAAATGACGTGGCTCTTGACTCTTATACCAAACTGCTTAGGATGATGTAACAACTAAACCAAGTTCGTTCGACAAATTTGTGATTTTGTGAATATGTTGTTGTGCTTGAAAACAATATTTTGTTACTTGTAGATTTTCTTATTTAAAACAAAATAAAACGTAAAAAATAAATTAAAACGTGTTTCAAAAAAAAAGGAAAATCATATATTCAAACAATAAGTTTTAAAGGGACGAGTAAAGTTGCTATTTACATCTATAAGATCACAGGTTTAAGTCATAGAAATAGTCTTTTTGTAGAAATACAAAGAAAGGTTACTGAAAAGTGAAAAGTATTTGTACATTAGGTACATTGAATTTAAGAAAATCATAGATTCACCAAAAACTTGTAACACTAATTTTAAAATTTAAGTTAATAAATTAGTAAAATAATAAATATCTATGATATTAAACTTATCATCATAAAGAACTTAGTTATATTTAGAATTAGTCAATTTATTTTTCTTTATTTGATCGAAATTAGTCCTATTTAATGTAAGAGAAAGCATTTGATATTTACTTCACATATATCAAAATATTATTAATTTATAATTTATAATTTTCTTGTATATTAAATATAAAAATATATTTTATTTATAAAATCTAAGTTAATTAAAAACATTGAAATAGTTAATTTATTAAATTGTAATTATTGAAAAATATGTAGGAATTAAGTATTCAAAATACTAAAATTACTTTTGATTTAATCTAAAATTTTTAATTTTACATATGGATATGAATATGTAAATGACGAAGGCCTTATTTCTTCTCTCTCTGTTTTTTTTTAGGGGAAGCAAGAGTCTTTCTTGTCACTTTCATCAGTTTCATGTTTTGGGTTGACTTAACTGTGCCTGACATGGAATAGTTTAAAGTAATCACTTGTACTAGACACAAATCAGGTAAACAAATATGGTCAACTTCCTTCCTCGAGTGAAATGAACTTCTCTTGCTTTGCATTTTATGACAAAGGTGACATATATACAGGAGCTGCAGAAACAGAGTCAGAGTGGCACCTGATCAACTTTTACCCTTTCTAACCATTTTCTGTGATTCTGCCGCAAAGTACATTTCCAGTAATTTTGTCCCTATGTATACATAAACACACAATCACATGATTTGCAGCACATTTCTTTTAGTACAAGAGAGTAAGCTTGCCATAGCCAGCCGTCAATTAATGACCTGATCACGGCACTAAGCTGCCATTGCAAATCAAAAAGCTCAGTATCACCCACCTGAGCCAAACTGAGCGTAAAGAGCCCAATGCAAGTGCCTGCTTCACTTTCCCTTTAGTCATTTACCACCCGACGGCTTGTTGGATAACCTGCGCTTGTATCGCTTCAGTACAGAAGCTAGATTCTCTTTCCCCTTTGGGAAAGCCACATCTCCCGCAGCAGTCCCTAATCGACCCTTACGACTAGATATGGCCATCTCAACATCCTTTATTAAATCCAACAGCATTGATGAAGTTGTGCACTTTCCCCTGCCTGGTTTTGCTGTAGGGGGTAACATTCCATTTGAAAGAGGGGGGCTTGACCTATTTTGGTAAGTAGGGGGGAACTGGAGGCATAAACATGGGGAAAGAGGGCTGCGATGCTTCGAAAACGCCAAATCTATGATTCCCTGTTAACCAAAGTAATATTGCTTTATAATGTTTAAGAGAAAACACACACAAACACACAGACTGAGAGAGAGACTGAGAGTGGCTGAGAGGTAAAAGTAGATCACACTGACAATGTACATTATATACAGGTTATAAACATGTCATTCACATATACAAAGTAGTAGAGCTCAATGTTGAAAGCATGAGTGAGCGCAGGAGATGAGCATAATTTGGCCCAACGGTATCCAACTAAAATAAAGGTGCTCTTTTATATGGTCAACAAACTGTAAACATGATTAAACATTTTATATAGACAGCCGTCAATTATTGCAGTTGAAAAATGCGGTAAAGAAACATACCTGAAGACGGTTTAAGACATAAGTATATTTGCCCCAGAGTTCAGGTCGGCTTTCCATGAGGGACAAATCTAGAATTCGATGAATACACCAGACACCAAAGCTGACCACCAAATCCATTTTCCAGACACAGTCCTCTCCGCAATTGGGAACCGAGGATACTGATATAATTCCTGTACCTGTTTTGTCATATCTCAAAGAACCAGAAATGTTCATGTCTCTCATTTCAGCTTCATACAAATACTTCTCCCTTGCAGCCACATGATCAATGAGGTCTTCATCAGCACCATCATTTTGCTTAAACAACCAATCAGATCCTTCCAAATTCAAAAGCTTCATCATGCAGCGTCTGAAAGATCCAAGAAGCTGGGCCTCTGAATCCATATGATAAGTACCTTCTCGAGCTACTGATTTTGACAACCTACCAGCATTGCTCCCAACAGATCGAGTTCTATCAGCCACACCAAACTGCTGAAGTGGCTGTTTGGACCAGAGAGATCCATCTCCATAGCCTCTTGATAGCTCATCAAAAGCCAACGAACCTCCTGTTCCTGACCCAGCACTTGCATAAAAGGACTGCTCATTGTTTGTTCTACCAATAGATGATCCAAAACTAACAGGACTGTCCCACTGTGCACTCTTTCCAGGCATATATAAGTTGGAATATGGCCCAGATGGTCCAGGAATGTCAGGCAGGCTGTGGTACTTCTTTGAATTGATGGACATACCCCCATCATCGGACAATCCAGATGAGCAAGCACCATAATATGCTGCGTCAGGTTGGGGCAGAAAATTTCTAGATGCTGTAAATCGCGAGGCTTGTGGAGAGCTTGATCCATTTTGCAACTTCTGTGCCCATGCAGCTGCATATGGGCCACTAAAATTTCTAGGACCTAGAGATGGGGATAAAGGTGCTGCTGATTCCCATTGATCATTTAAACAATTGGAACTCATGTCCTTAGGAATCCAGTTTACAGTTGATGCCATTTGATAATCATCAACAGTAGCTGGTTGGGTATCCCAGCCATCAGTTGATGGTAGATTTCGCATACTAGAATACCTCTTTTCAGTAGATTCCAAAACACTGCAGCTGGAACCAGGAACGGTAGTTGGCAGGGTATCCCAGCCATCAGTTGATGGTAGAGTTCGCATACTACAATACTTCTTCCCAATGGGTTCCCAAACATTGCGGCTAGAACCAGGAACTGTAGTTGGCTGGGTATCCCAGCCGTCATTTGATGGCAGAGTTCGCATACTAGAATACCTCTTCCCAGTAGATTCCAAAACATTGCGGTTGGAACCATGAATGGTAGCTGGCTGGGCATCCCAGCCATCAGTTGATGGTAGATTTCGCAAACTAGAATATTTCTTTTCACTAGATTCCAAAACATTGTGGTTGGAACCATGAGCCGTAGCTGGTTGGGTATCCCAGCCGTCAGTTGATGGCAGAGTACGCATACTAGAATACCTCTTCTCAGAAGAGTCCACAACATTGCGGCTGGAACCATGTTGCATGTGATTGGACCAGATAGAGGAAGATCCCCTCTGAAATGCATATAATGAGTCAATAAGGTTTTGTGTCCTTGGCTGCCTGGGAGAATCAGATAAGCTTGAATTTACCATAGGGTCAGATCCTCTACCACCTACAGATGGGAAATATCCACCAAAATCCTTTCCAGTTGTATCCCCTTTCAGTGAAAAAGACGCATGCTTTGAATCAGCCAACAAGACATCCCACTTTCTCAACTTAGCATCAGAAGTTGATTGCCCGTGAGTGTCATACAACTGCCCCCAAAATTCATCCAGAGTTGCAGCAAATTGGCGTCTTGCAGCTCGACCCAACCCAGCTAATCTTGAGAGGCTTCCAGCACCACTGCCACCCTCATCACTTTTTCCACTGAGACTCCTCAATGATGCTGGACCATCAGACGTCAATGGTGAGGTGCTTCCAGGAACTCCTTTTGGCAATTCTTCAGGCTCCCAAGCATCTGCCTCATCATCCTTCTTTTCAACCTGTAAATCTCCTTCCACAACCACAGTCTTTTCAACTCTGTCGATTGATTCAATCTTAAATGTCTTGGAATCTACCGAATCACCATCAGAAACATCATTAACTGCAACTGCCATACACAAAGACTCTTCACTGGGTGAATGATCCTGTTGGTAGCATACCTGGTCACTGGGAAAAGTACCATGGGAATGATCCTCCTCAATAGTTGTCAGATGAAGATTATTATGGGACTCCACAGCCGTTACGGGTAAATTAGGACCAGCTTTTGTGATAAATATATCCGGGTAACCGTCGATGGATTTGTCTGATGTCAAAACCTGTTCCTGCTTGTAAGCGTGTTCTCCATCGTACCTAGTTTCACCCGAAATTATTTCCTCCCTCCCTCGAGATAGCTCATGTATGGGATCTTGTATGTCCCAGCTCCAAACCTGAGCATCTAGCGGGGTTGCAGATTTCAACGGAGTAGCTGCTAACCAAAGCATTAGACAAAATGATGAAGAGGCAGTCAAGAGCAGAGTAATGTAAGGCACCGATGAAGTAATGCCCATGTTCCACCTCAAATTCCCTACCCAATCACTATCCCCAAATATTATCTCTATAACAAATATAATCTGCAGACCTAGCAAGCCCATGAATGTAATCACCGCAATGAATTCCAGAAGTTGAGAAATTTTGTAGACACCCATGACTTGTCTCGATGACGCGACTCGGAAAAGTGGGATTACAGAAGATGGAAGTAGCAGAGCTATTATAACTTGGGAAAACATAAGCAGTTGATATACTCCTTCAACTCCTGATGTCCATACACAATAAAGGGCTGGGACAAGGGCAATAATTCTAACAGTAGCACGTTGAAGCCAATTAGGAATATCCAGACTGAGAAAATCATGTAAGATTACTTGTCCGCCAAGATTCCAGGTTAATGCAGTTATTTGATTTGTGAGATACAAAATTAGTACAAAAGCAAAGTGTGCTACTGGACTCCTGAAAACCTGCATCAATTATTTGGAAAGAAAAACAAATCAAAGAGTACATTAAAGGTTATACAAATGTTGCGTTGCATGTTAAAAATGGTCATACAATCAGGAATTACCTGTTCCAGTAGTGACAATGCATCAGGAAATGTAAGCAAAACCAGGCCACTACTATAGAACACATTTGCAGCTGAATTCAAAAGCACATAATTCACCACAGCAATGCCAAAGAATGTGCAAAATATGGCCCAGAAATGCTTATGACACAAGGCATTCTTAGAGACATCATGTGGTCCCTGATGTTGCTGTAAAACATTGAAATATCAAATTTCAGATATGTTCAAACCGAAAATGACGGTGTCAGTTATTTGAAAGAACAAGAAACTCAAATAGCATCCAAAAACTACTAAATGGGTGCAAAAATCAGCAACAACAAAGAACAAAAGTTAATAATCATAGCAAAAATTTCAAGAAGTCAAAGACAATAGTAATTCCTTCTAACCATGCCACATCTGCCACCCTATGCAGAGCAACCTTTAACTAAAGAACTACACGCATGCATAAGCCTACGTACACAGAAGCATACAGACACAAGAAAATCGCCGCAACAATAGAAAATGGTGGCTACCATGTTGAAGGAAAAGATTGGAGGAAAAGACACATACCAGAACCATAGAAGAATGAAGATAAAAATTATGAGGCATGATATTTGCTCCAAGAAGACTCATCAAGGCAAACAGACTTTCCGCGTTTAACTTTGTCAGCACCCCATTCATGGAGAGTGGGGTTTCTTGCTTACTGCTGAACACTCCAAAGATATAAAGGGCTAATATAGGAACCACAAAACGTGTCAAGAGAAAATTTGCCTTGCATCTCTCCTGAAAAGCAAGTAGTTAAAAATTATAGGTGAATTTTCTAGAAAGAAAGAACAAAAAGAAGTCCCACTGGTCTAACTTACCAGGAAGGTGAAAAAAAGTGGTGAGAAAACCGCATCCAGTGCAGTAAAAAAAACACAAGTGGACAAGTCCATCCCAAGGAGAAGATTAAGTCCATGTGCAATGCCAAGGATCTAATACAATCAGGAAATTTACAAGTTAGCAGCAAATGTTAACTAGGTCCGGCAAAGCACTTCGATCAATTTGCAAATTGACCAGTTCTACTAACTAAAAGTAACTGCAGGTGACCAAGTATGAGACTACTACCATGGTAAGGTCCAACATGACCACAGAAAGTGATGTTTGGACTCCCAGACATATGCATGTGAACTTGTTGTACTCAGTGCTGCAAATCTGCAGCATCAATAAAGAAGAAACAAGTTTGGTAAATCAAAACCCAGTTAGATAATGTCCAAGAGTAGTAAACAAGTTCTTTGCATAACAGAAAGTTAAAATGGAAGTTCTTGAAGCAATTACAGATTCTTTGGAGTGAAAATGTATAACCAGCACAAACAAGAAACACATGGTCATTTAATTGAAAAACTCAAGATCCATAGATGAACAACTACATTCTTTCCTTCCCATGCTAAATAAGAGGGGGGCATTATGTGGCATCGACAAACAATTCTATGTAAATTTAGGCCGCTTCTTGATACATTTCAATTTCAGTAATCTAGGAAAACATAAGGGCAATAGAACTCAAGACAATATATATGTGTAGGGAAAATAAAACAATGCAATACCAAATAAAAAATATAAATTAACTCAGATGAGCACAAAGCTGATTAAATACTACCTGGGCAAGATCTCTTCTAGTAACCACACCAATCCGAGCTGATAGGTATTGGCACAGCATTGCAGCAACATTGAAAAAGACCATAGGAAATACCAGATTAAATCCAAAACGAGCACCTCCTTCAACTGTTGCTGCCCACTTTCCAGGGTCAACATATCCAAGTGCAATCAGAAGCGCCGGTACAATAGCAGGAAGCATTCCATGAAGAACACCCGGCAGATTGTTAGTACTTACAAACTCAGCTTCCATGTCTCAATCAGCGACCAAAATGAACAACCAGCACAATGCACTAATTAAACAGAATTTTCAAGCAAAGATCAACCTCCTAGAGTTATAAGAGCGATTGAATTCTGTTGCTGCTTAAATCTGCTTCTCCTAAGACATGCAAGCCACTTCCAGCCCCATATAATGCACATCAAACCACAAGCAATCTCCTTGAAGCAAAACTGGTTGCATATGACTGCCAGTTACATGCATAGCTGAGTGTGATCATCAAAGACCAATCTACAACTTGATCCCAGCTCACCTCACTTGCTCCTGTAGAGTAGCTACAACACCTTAGATACCTGGTTCAGTACCTGATAAGAGCAGCAACTTAGGACATTTGAAGCCCTCAGACGTTCTTCTGGTATCCACGACTGACTAGAGTAAAAAATTTACTGAACTTCTACAGAGGCTCCAAATACTTATCCAGAAAAAGTCACACAGATGCCTGTATTTATGCAAAGAGGTGGATGTGTAAGTAACTACATATTTGTTAAACAGTAGCCACTGAACCTCCAAGATAGGTACTTAAATAAAGTATTCAGAAGCAAAAGTTAATTTCACAACATAAAAGATCAAGGTTACAGGCAATTTGTACCAATAGCATCAATTGATAGCATCCAGAACAAAGTAACAGCATTCAAACTGTGTACAACTCCGTAAAAAAGTTCACCAAACACGGTACAAGACCTAACCTCAATCGTAACAGTAGTGTTACCAACAAGTTCAATCACTAAAAGGTACAGGAAATAGAGAGCAGATAAGATGATTTTCTCCACATAGTTACAAATTACTTTTCTCTCAACTTAAACACTAACTCCTCGCAAACTAAAATTATAAGTCGTCAAACAATAAAATCAAAAGAACAAAACTCCTAGTAGCCAACCAAGTGTGAAAGAACCAAAAAGAAAAAAGAAAAAGAAAAGAGAAAGAGCTCAAAACCCATTTAGAAACCTCAAAGCTCGGGATTGATTATGATCAAAGAAGAGAAACAAAAACAAGAAAAAAGAGAACTCTTTTAGCAGAACACAAACTAATTATCAGCGAAACAAAACCGATTAGCAAAAAGATTACATCTTCACAGCAAAGAAACGACCCAGAAACCCCGCCTAAGCAGAAACCACAAAAGTAGATCTGATTAAACAGAAGGAAAGCAGAAACGGCTTTGGGAAAACAAACTATCTTCATTTGTACGGACACCAAAGTCAAATTGCATGAAACAAAAAAAACCCCTCAAAAAAAAAAGAAAAAGAAAAACCCATACCAGCCAAGCTCAGTATTGTCGAATTAGCGTTTGAGAAACTTTGATTAAGGTCTAAAATCATCAACCTTCACTCTCACTTTCTTCCCTCTTGTGTTTTTTTCATCTCTCCCTATCTCTCTCTCTCTATCAAGTGACCTCAGACAGAAGTAGATCTCATGAAGAGGCGTACTACGCAGTTAAATAACAGGTGGATTTTTTATTGTCTTCCTCCTTCCTTGGACTTGGAGTAAGTGTTTTTTTTATTAATTTTACCTTAATATTAATTATTTAATTAAATAGTGAGATTATTTACCTCCGTGCTGAATGAAATCTCAAAGTCATTCTTTAAATGACAGCAATTGTTAAAAGATGGAAGATCAAAACGTAGTGTTTAAAAGGGGAAACTCTTTAAATAAATTGAAAAGACAGTTGACGCTTTTCTAGCTTTTTACATTTATGACTACACATTTGCCTTTTGTGCTTCTTTTTAAGTGTTTAAAAAGGCCAAGATAATAAATGTGCCAAATTACTTGCTACTTAGAATATTTTATAACCGGTGCCACTTATTTTAATACTACACTTATAAATTGTTATTATATCTTATTAGAAGATAAGTCCAGATCTGTTTGTTTCCCTTCTCAAAAAAAAAAAAAGAGAGGGATGGTAAACCATTCCTTTGTCGCTATTTTTGATAATAGGGTATGTCTTCATTTGATACAATAAAATATACAATTTAAATGTGTAATTATCACTGCTATAGAATCTACTTTTAGTTCGATCCAATAATATTCCATATTTCAAGTGAGCGTGAGATTGGAAAAAACTCTCCAAAATTTCACAGATACAGAAAAATACCAGTTAAAATTTTGAATGAAACTTTCAAATTAGGATTAGGTTTTTTATAAAATTAAAAAATCAGAATTTTTTTAAAGTATGTTATTATTAAAAAAAGGATAGAATTATTGTGGGACCAATCTGCCATACCTGAGGGCAATGAGGAACTAAATAGGCAAAACAATTGAAAAAGTTAGGTCTTGCAGATAATTACTCACAATTCCATGCCCCTAAATAGAAGAATTCCAAGTTTGGGGTTGTAGTATGACAGAAGAAGATACCAAATCTTTTCAAAATCATCATAACAAATTGGAGGGGAAAAAAAAAAGGTTTCTGAAAATGAATGTTGACTTCTTGACCTATTTTATTTACCTTTTAATTATTATTCTTTTTTTTAATATTTTTAAATATGATCACCTAAACCCATGCAATATTTTTTTGTTGAGAATTTCGTCAGAGTCCAAATAGTCGTCAACTATTTTACATTATTATTTTGTTAGTCGACTTTTACCGTTATTTAATAAAATAACATTAATAGACAATTTTTCATTACACTATTAATTTGAAATAATTAAAAAACTTAACCGATTTGATCGGTTCAACCGTAACAATTTTAAATTGTCCAACGTTTAGTTCCGTTTACTTTTAAAATTCTTGTTGTTAAAATTGTTTAATTTATTTTTTAGTCGATTTTATGTTAATTAAACATTTTAAACTTGAAATCTCTGTTAGTTGAGTTTTAACATATTGCTTGTTTGTCTCTTTGCCATTTTTTTCTAGCTTCCTATTTTGAAGCAACAATTTCTAAAAATAATAGGTATAGACAGGTTTCTAAATCTTTCTTAATATCATCATTTAAACCTAGAAAGTTGACTCATAATACTCAAAAGTAAAGTTGAAAAAGAGAGAGAGAGTGAGAGGAGTGAAGCCAATTTTAGAAAAAAAAGGACATCAAGAAAATAAATGCATGGTTATGCCATTGCTAAAGGTAAGACAGTTGACAAGTTTAAGTTATTTGTACAACGACGAAGAAGACGACGATGATGATGAGTGCGACAACAACAATGAAAATAGATTATTTATTCTCATTACTCTATTCATATCATATTCTATGAGCATTTATTTATTTAATAAATAGAACTCATAATATCGTCTTTATTTTCAGTATATGCTAATCGGTTCTTGAAATTTTTATATATTTGATAGATAAATATCTTGGAATTCTTTGAAGTATGTAAAAAAATGATTTACTTTAATATTTTCAATCAGTTTATTAATTAATTGATTGATTTTTATAAATTAATAAGTAGTTATAAACTAAAATTAATTAATTAATTTTTATTTAATAACCACTTTTTTTAATTAAACTTTAAATTATTCAATAAAAAGGAACAATCTTTTTCAATCATATTTCAAATTCTTTAATTTTTTTCAATACTTAGTTAGTATTATGACAGTCTAATATCAGTTCAACCTTTTAAACCTTAAACATCTCATCTTATAGGTTTAACTTCCGATCTAATTCTTAAAATATTGCTTAGCACATGTCCCGTTAATCATGTATCAAAGAATTAATAGTAGTTATTTATATTAGCATGAGATAAAGGGCAGGCCTTGATGGCTCCTTTTTTCTTACAATATACTTTTTGCTTCCCTTTAGGACCACAAGTTATAAAATGTTACCATTAATGGTTTAATCTTTAGATCAGATTATGATAACATTGTAGCTAAAGTGGGTCTTGCTACGATCATTTTTGGTACTTTTTGAGGTAAAAAGTACAGAGCAAAGTAGTATAATAAGCACAAACAAAAATTCTAAATCCCATGCAACCTCAAGTTGGAGGAATCTCTCAGTAGACGCCATGGTCCGCATCATCCAGCTTTATTATTATTTTATGAGAGTATGGCACGATTCAAATGTATTAATGTGATCAAATTAAAATTTTATCGGGCTACATCACTTTTAATAATAAGATTATATTTTTATCCTAATAACTAAAAGTTTTCTTTGTTGAGATTATAATAAGGGTAAAAGACAAAGACTTTAAAAAAATTAATCTTTAAAATTTTTGAAATTCTTTTTTATAAATTTTAATTTTATAGAAAAAGTCCACCTTTAAACTTTGATTTAAAAAAACAATGAAGTATATATAAAATGAACATCATAATTGTATCAATCAAATATACTTAAATGACGATTTAACTCAACTCTTAAATTTTCATTATAATTATTTATTTAATTCAAGTTCAATACATTTGAGTCAATATTAAGAGGCGAATTGACTTATCTTGTAACTAACATTTGATTATTGCATGTTTGATATTCATACCGAGTGTATTTTATTGTTAGTCTTTAAAAAAAAGTTAGCTTACTTAGTATATAAGACTCCCCTATTTTGTAAGATTCTGGAGAGGTTCACTATCATCGTCACTAGTCTTTAAACGAATTCTAAAAATAGAAGTTGTTTCAATATTTATAAAAATTGAAAAAAATCTTAAACTACAAGAGAGATTTATATATTTTATTTTTATAATAAGAGAATTTTAAAATGTTCACAAAAAAAGATTCCTTTTTTCTTAATTAGAAGTCAAAATTTGGGATATAAAATTGAAAACAAGCACATCATAACGTGGGGAATCATATTGAGAAAACATTACAATAACAAAAAAAATGACGATTCAATGCATCAACCTACACATCATTTCAGCTTCACATGTGTAATGACTATCTAAAATAATTCACCACAAACTGTACGGTTTATAATCTAATAATATGAGCCTCAAAACCAAAGCATCTCTCTCTCAATATTACAAACACATTTCTTGTTTTCAACCACATTCATTGAACTTTTATCTAAACTCACCACGTGTTAATTAATGTGTCTTAGCCAAAATAATTACAAAATTAATGTTAATTAAAGTAACCCAAGAGTTGAGCTAGGGGACTCTTTCTTGCTTGTGTTAAAAAGTATATTAGATCGAGATTTTTGGGGCTCCGTAAAATGAGAGTAAGGTGTCTATAGTTCACTGAATCTTATTCGGATGTGTTCATGTGGTGATAAGCAATTTTACAAATTATGTTAAAAAAATATTGTACGTGACATTATACTAACATTGTACGTAAAATTACTGGCAATTGAAGAGTATCAATCACCAAGTCACCAAGGCATCTAAAGAGGTGATTCAATTGATAGAACTAGAGACGACAATGGATAGGATTCAGTTCGGGTATTATTTTACTCATATCCATATCCATTTTTATGACTCAATCTATTATTAATTTAAAATCTATCGGTTTTTACGATTTACTATTCATATCTAAATCTATTGGATTGTTCGGGTTTTTGGATATCTATCAGGTTGTATAGTACATAAAAATACAACTTCTAAATAGAAAATATAAAGAACAAATTTTTAAGAACGCTCCAAATCAAAATTACTTTAATAATAATAAGTCAAGAATTTGATTTGTATGTCTTCAAAAATTATAAAATAGAAATAATAAAAATCATAATGTCTAATCCAAAGATAACGTATATTTTTCACAATCAAGAACTGGAACAAAGACAGAAATATCCAAATTTCAAATTGTTTTTGTGTGAACTCCACAACATTCAAAACTTCATCTCCATATCATTTGCATTATTATCATCCTATAAAAAATAAAATATAATAAAAAAGGTGAGGACTGAGAAGTAAAGTGGGCTTTTAAAGTTGTTTCTCCTAGAAAATATTAATATTTTATTATATTTAACCATAAATATTAAAAAAGAAAAATAGAGTTAACAGGTATCTATTGGTTCGGGTTATCATTAGACCCATACCCAAATCCATATCCACATCCATTTAAAATCTATTTTTTTAGCCTCTATGTCCCTTTTTTTGGGTTAAGTGGTGCAGATATTAATCGGATTGAAAACCCACTGTCATCTCTGGATAAAACAAATCTTTCGTGTACATTATGACTTTCTCGGTCATTTAGTGCATACAAAGTAATGTTTTAAAATTGGACAAGATGTTAAACTGGTAAGACATAAAATTTAAGGTTTAAATGATTCAACTGGTATTAGACCATCATAAAATCAATTAAAGATTGAATAAAATTAAAGAATTTAAAATATGATTAAAATATATTGTCTTTATTTATCGAAGAATTTGAAGTTTAATTGAAAAATATGTTTTTAAATGAAAATTAGTTAATTTATTTTGGTTTATAAGAATTTATTAATTTTAAAAAACTGACATATTAATTAATAAATTAATCAGTTTTTAACAACAAAAGTTATTAAAGTAAATCTAATAGAAAAGTTAAAAATTGAACAAACGGGTCAAAATTTTTACGATTAAATTAACCAAATTGGTTGAATTTTTTTAACCATAAATTAAAAGAATAGTTAGCCTAAACTGGATATACGTTACAACTTATGGCTTATAAGTGTCAATTAAATTTAGTCCGCCACATAATTTGATCACACACATAAGATCCCACAAAAGTCATCACCAGCCACTGACTTCTTCCCACCTGTCACAAGAAGTTCCAAAGTCGTTAGATGTAACGAAAAAGCTCCATTTGTCTTGGACACGTGGAGAGTTGCAAACTAACACTGTCTTGTCAGTTACTTGTCGCGCTTGATTCATTAGGCTTCCGATTTCATTTTCTTTGCACGTACGTAGATTCTCTGTCCCTTTTATGTTACAACTTCCATAAAACTTCCTGTTAACTCTCATTTGTCATTCATGAGTTCGCTCGTTTTTTGTTTTGTTTTTTCTTTTTTAATAGTTGTGGTGTAATGTACTGCTGTTCTTCCCTTCTCCTTTTCATTTGATCGACCAGACCCACTTGTATTTTCTTGCCCCGTGTTTGGATTGATAGAAAATGGGGTTTCAAAGTAGCTTATTAGGAATCATTGGAATTGGGATTGGAATCCCAATTGGCCTTTTATTAGGTTTCTTTATTTTCCTTTACTCTGAGCCTCAGGATGTTAAGGTAACACTTCCTATCAACCCTTTTAAAATTTCCTATCAACTTTCTGCAACTGTTCTATACATTTATACGTAAAGCCATCTTCTTTTGGTTCAGGGAATTTACTGCAAGCTATATTTAGGTTTTTGAATTATCTGTTCTGTTTTGGTGGGTAAGAATTCCTTTCCCAGCTCGTCCAATTAAGCTTGTATATATGTAGGAACCTGTAATCAAGCCACTTCAGGAGTTGGATACAAGCAGGCTGTTTGATTTTTTTCCAGAGATTCCCATGTGGGTGAAGCATCCTGACTATGACAGGGTGAGTTCTGTTGCTTTTCATGTTGAATAACTTCTCTTGATTATAATCTTACATTAGGTTTTACCATTGCTGATTCTTTCAATATGATTCTCAGATTGACTGGTTGAATAAGTATGTGTGCTTTATGTGGCCCTACCTTGACAGGGTAAATTGAAATATCTTTAATTAGTTCATATCCCAATTAGTATCTGCATTATCTTTGAAATATGTGCCTACAGGCTATATCTGGTATGATAAGAAGCATGACAGCTCCTATTTTTGCCGAGTATAGCAGCAAGTTTCTTATCAACTCTATAGATTTTAAGAGCCTGACCCTTGGAACTCTTCCCCCTATTATGCACGGTGAGTATCAGATCTTGTTGATGTTATTTGCGGTTGCAGAGGTCCTTTGAACTATAACTATACTTTTTGGCTTGGTGATCTTGATTCTATCAAACTTGCGAGTTTTTAAGGAAACAAATAAAATCTAGCTTTGTTTTCAATAGAAAAGTAGCTCTCCTGTAGGCTGTATTGCATTCTACCAAGTGATCATCATCCACGTAATGGTACCTGTCTATCATGTAAGATTATTGTTTTCTTATGGCTTTTTATTCTTGGAACTGGCTGCAGGCATCAAAGTGCATGAAAGTAATGAAGAAGAGTTAGTTTTTGAGACTGCTGTTAGATGGGCTGGAAATCCTAACATAGCCCTGGTGTTGAATTTCTTTTCCGTGCCCGTCACGGTTCAGGTCAGAAGAGATTTCAAATACACAGTATCTACAACCTTAGTTTTCTTGTTTCTGATTTATACAGCTAATGTAATGTTCTTCAAAAGCTTTCAGCTTTTGCCAGGATATTGATCAAGTGTTTATTCTTGTTCCCAGTTGTTGGATGTCCAAGTGTCAGCAGTCCTACGGATAACCTTAAAACCTCTAGTACCTACATTTCCTTGCTTTTCCAACATCTTAGTTTCGTTGCTAGAGAAGGTAATGATGCCAAGTGCGGGAATTGCCAGCTCATTTAGACAGTTTGCTTATGGGTCAACAAAATGACAGAGCTACATATCTGATTGTAGCCACATGTCGACTTCGGAATGAAACTGCTTGGAGCTGATGTTATGGCAATTCCAGGGTTGTATCAATTTGTTCAGGTACTCAGGTAGTTTCCAAATTTTGACTGGATGCTCATAACTTGCAGGTTGGACTTTTCTTAGTTTATGCTGCTTTTGGAAAACTGTGCCAATCGAAATTGTTTAAATTATCTTGAGATGGTTGACTTTTGGAAGGTGATGGCCTAAAATATGAGCATAATCATGACCCCTAAAGCTGGCGCTTGGACAATATCTGCGGTTACCTTGTGCACACGTTATAAAGGATTCTGTTTGTGCCAGTTAACTTGATTCTTCCAACATTATGGAGAACAATCTCAATTTTTAAATCATTAACAATCTCAAAATTTAAATCATTCCACTTCTCTTCTTGCTATGTTCAACATAAAATATCTCACACCAGCAGGGTAGAACTTGCTTTGGGCAGATTCTCATGGAGAGTATTGCGGATTGAAAATTCTGGGAAGTGTTACTGCCAAGGATTTCAGAATTTAATCCTAAAAGACAGCAAAAGAAGATGTAAATCTTAAAGTGAAGTCAATAATATGGCCCTGCCATGCTCACATGTCAACCTCCAAGAACTAAGCCGCTAAACAAGAACTTTGAAAACCAAAACTAGTCAGGGTGGTCATGAATATAAGTGTTTCTTCTTACATATTGGAGATATGTATGAAAATGCAGTCTCTTCGTTAAATGATTCCTTAATTTACTGCTACCAGGAGCTGATACGAAAGCAAATTGCTAGCCTGTATCTGTGGCCACAAACACTTTGCATACAAATCCTCGACGACTCAGCGTAAGTTCTTCAGTAATGCAACATATCAACCATGATTTTCTTTAGCCGTCAGACTAGAAAAACTCTACTTGCTGTTAAAATTTGGAAAAGTTGTTTGCTTCTGCAATTAGTCGTGGAACTTTTTGGTTAAGAGATAACGGAAAAGAGTAAAAACACCATGAGATGTTTCAAGAGCACTTTGTCATCTATCATTCAGAGAGATTATCAATGATGATTGATGAATCTTATGTTCCAATTTTCGATAAACAGAGGAGCTGTAAATAAGCCCGTAGGCATTCTACATGTGAAAGTTGTAAGAGCACTAAATCTCTTAAAGATGGACCTTTTTGGAAGCTCTGATCCTTATGTTAAACTCAGCCTAAGCGGTGAAAGATTTCCAGGAAAGAAGACTTCTATCAAGATGAAGAGCCTTAATCCACAGTGGAATGAAGACTTTAAGTTCACTGTCAAAGACCCTGACTCTCAAGTTCTTCGGCTACAGGTTTATGATTGGGAAAAGGTAACATAAACCTTTCTTTTTTTTCTTAGTTCTATACTCCATAAGATGATTCCTTTTTGTTGGCTTAGCTTGGAGTACAGCAAACATAAAGCAAACAAGAGTGTCAGATTTGTTCACTTTTCTGTGAATCCAAGTTGTCTGAGAACTCTGTAATTCTGTTGGTTGCAGTTTGGGACCCATGACAAGCTGGGAATGCAAGTAGTTCCATTGACAACGCTTACACCTCATGAGACTAAAGCATTTACACTTGTTTTGACCAAGAACGAAAACCCCAATGACCCAGAGAACAAAAAACCAAGAGGAAAGCTTATGATAGAATTAACGTTCAAACCTTTCAGGGAAGATGGTGAAAGGTCTAGTGGATTTTTAGATTGTAGTGACCACACACAAAGTGAGAGTAGAAGCGTATCTCGAGACTTATCCTTAAACAAAGGTGGTTTACTTGTAGTCACAGTTCAGGGTGCTGAAAAAGTTGAGGGAAAGCATCATAACAACCCCTATGCAGTGATTATGTTCAGAGGAGATCTGAAGCAAACCAAGGTAATTGAGTTGGCGCCCGAATTTTAAGAAAGAAACGACTACATTTCCTTAAACTTCATGTTTCAATGATGCTTTGAGCTGTAATTTAGAAAACATTTTTTAAACTGCTAATCCATTTAATTTTGTCGTGGATTGAAGATAAACAAGAAAACACGAGACCCCATTTGGAATGAGGAATTCCAGTTTGTCTTAGAAGAGGCTCCATTGAAGGAGAAGATAAACATTGAAGTAATGAGCAAACGTAGAGGTTTCGGTTTCAGACGCAAGGTTGATGGCAGTGACCAACGAACCATTACTAGTTGTAGTTCTCCTACTACTCTCTCTACTGTTTTGTGTTTCTCAGGTTTGTTCTGGTACAGGAAACATTGGGACATGTGGATATTAATCTTGAAGATGTTGTGCACAATGGCCGAATCAACCAGAAGTACCATTTAATCAACTCCAGAAATGGACTTATATCTGTCGATATTCGGTGGAGGGTGATTTAACAGTTATTACCTACCTGTAAATTTCCTCCATATATGTGAGATTAAAGGCTCAATGATACTACAATCAAGTCAAATGATTGTGTTTGGTTCCTATAGCACGAAAATTGAGTTTTCTTTTGGTCCATAAAACTTATGAGAATCTCAAGGTAACTTCTTGAAGAATCTCTAGGTAACTTCTTGAAGAATCTCTAATATTTATAATCTTAAATTTAATTTTTTTAATTTCATAAAACCGTTAGACTTGACTATGGTACACAATTTCTATATTAACTAAGAGTAAGGTTGCGTACTATTGAACTTATTCAGACTCCGCAGTTCAACGAAATTCATACTAGGTGTTTTTTTTTTAAACAAAGGAATGCGTAATCACTATCTTTTGGATACGCACTGAATAAACCTCCAGATTGACGCAATAGCCTACAAATTAAGTCAATCGAGTACTCCACACTAGGCAAGTCCTATTCGACAGGCTCGATCGAGAGAGCATAGGTAGAGGGATTTGAACACAAGACTTTTTGGCCCTATCAACAAGGGCGTAAACAACAAGGGCGTTAACAAATGAACTCCATCAAATTAACTCTAAGAGGCAAATTGAGCTTCTATAATAGATCATACATATAACCCACATCAATTACATTACCATGAGAGTAAAGTAGAATCAGTTTCACTGCTAAGTTCTTGAAGTACATTACCACCATCTTATTCATTCTTTCATGTGTTGTTTCAAAACGTCAACATTGTCCTCAACCTAGGTGTGACAAAATGCTTGGTCTAATATGGAAATTCTAGTCGGATCGGTTCGATCTGAGTTAACTTGAAGTCAACAAACTCAGTATAAGTTAATTTGGTATCATATTGAGCTCGACTTTAAAAAAATGGACTTCAGGCAGGGCTCAAACTTAGACTTCTAGGTTCGACCTGAGCCGAAACTTGAGTATATATGGTTAGAAGACCCAAAATTCCTTTTATCTTCATTTATTGCATATCTCCCCTTCTTCTCTGTATCATTGTTTTCACTTTTAACAACCTCCAGACTTGTTTCTTCTATTCCTTTTCACCTTTATTTTATAGTTTGCAACTATTTCAATCTTGTTTCTTCTGTTTGTCTTCTCCATTTCACAGTTTTCTAGCTATCTCTAGTGAAAGATAAAACCTAGCAGTAGCATGCATTTCATATAAACATTTACGTACAAAATAAGGTAAGCTAGTGCTCTGATACCAAATGAAAGATAAAACCTAGCAGTAGCATGCATTTCATATAAACGTTTACGTACAAAATACATGCATATAAGGACCATATATATATGTATATATGCAGCAACGGAAGCTTAAACCAAGAACAATATACCGCCAGCCATTGCCTTTCCACTGAAGATCTGGGTGTCTTTGAAAAGTTTTGAGCTTCTAT
>JANIJF010000005.1:74522869-74541461 GCA_024520955.1 Erythroxylum bequaertii
AATGTCACCATTAAGCTAGGCCATTTGTCACCTACTCATTGCTGCCATTTGTCAATTAATTAGCTATGTCATTTGTCACTTAATTTTCATGCCAAATGTCACTAATTAATAGGCTTAGTCATCCTAATTTTTTATGTGTCAATTTGTCTTACCACTAGGCATTTTTCCTAGACCAAATATAAATTTTAATTCATCAATTTTTCAATTGTAACAATAAATTCCAAGTTTACTAATTATAGACCACCAAACCAAAATTCAAGACATAAATAATACACAATTCATATGATGATCATTTTAAATCTTTCATATCCAGAAATACATATATTATCTTTGCAACATGTACTAATTCATAATTCATGTGTGTATGCTAATGATATGCATGTGAATGAAATGCAATTCATGAATTCCCAATGATATGGCCATGTGCAATATTCTAGGATTCTATCCATCAGTATGGAAAACGAGCTATTATAGTTAGGGTTCCTCTTCATCCTTGACAAAAGAGATATGTAAAAGATTCTTCTTCACTCAAAAAGAAGATAGATGTACAAAATGTTTCTCTAAGCCTATTGAATAACACTACACTAAATTCTCAAGCGAATTAGGGAAAATAGGTGGGTCAAAAGTTGTTCGATGGAATAATTATAAATTAATTTTCTCTTTCTTTCTTTGCTCTCTTTTATTTTTGCACTGTTTATTTTATCTTATATAAATTTATTATAATTATTCATTAGTATAGATAAATCATCCATTAAGTTAAGAAATAAATATATGCAATTCAATCTCCTTCTTGTATATTGTCTAAGAACTAACAAATACCATAAGATAATTTTCAAAAAATTTAAATGTAAAAAATATTTAAAAATGAGTAAATCTATAAAAATGGTTTGTATATGTCAAACTTATTTTTGTCTTATTAAAACAAGGAAATAAAACATGTTATTTGGGTATTTGTTTGTGGTAGCAATTACTCTTCTCCTTAGGTTTAGACCTCTAAATATGTGATTGGCAAAAATATTTAGTAAAAGATATGCTTATCCTTGTTACATAATACATGGAGTATCAGTTGTGTAGAAATAATTAATAGAACGTAACTTAGATAAACTAAACTTAGGGCTTTACCTTATCATCTTAAAATGTTGTTAATTAATCTGGACGTCATGAGTTCACCAACTACTTGATCCCTAAGAGAATTGTCACTTTCAAAAATGTCACCTCCGGGGACTTTGAGAATAAACATGAAAACAAGAAATGAGAAAACCTTACCATGTTACTAAACTAGCATCTAGCTTAGGTAGCTATAGAAAACAACATAAATCCTTGGAATACCGGAGGAACCACATATGATGGGAAGTAGTAAATTCGGATATAACTGTGTCCTAGGAACAGAAGACACAGATCTTCAACCAAACCATACCAATCTGCTCTACATGTCTGCACTGCCCCCGTCTTTCTTTGTTTCCCGAAATGATCGCAACCTGTCTCTCCTAAATGTTTGTCCCTATTAAATTATTGTCGACTTTGGCTGTTTTAAAGTTTCTGCAAAACTTTCGGTGAAAATGTAGTCTTGGTTAGATGTTTTGAGAGGGGAAGGAAGAGCTAGACTTATAAATCGAAGCTTCACCTCACCTGAAAGTCCGTGGGATTGGTGTTTAGTTCGCAAAGTTTATGGCAAAACCATACCGTATTCATGATTAAGTTATTAGTTAAGATTTAGACTACTTAATTAACATGTATTTATCGTTGCATAATTGTAGTGATCATCTTTGTCAATGCGATTACTGCCCTTATTATTAATTGAAACTTTAATTAAACGACAAAATATGATCACAGATAAGTTAGTGGCTTGTTTATGCCCAATAATTCAGGGGGCGTTTAAGTTTGACGTGAAATTAACTGAAACAACGGTCTAGATTCTATTGAGAAATCTTCTGCGTCAAGTGGACTGTGGGACATAGAAATCTATTGAACCTTATCTTTTGTATTTTATGCTGACAAATGTGTTACTAATTCCATTGGTTGATCACATTAACACTAATATCAGGTCTGGACCAATAGAAACCGTTTGCATAATCATGTTTAAGTATTCTTCTTCTACATAGTAAGGGTTTAGTGAGGTCCACCAAATCAATTACTGTCCCAGCAAACTCTAAACAGACAGCATGAGCATGCAGAGAGGTCTATTTCTGCTTTTGAAACTTTCAAAAACCTAATCTTTTCATGTTTTGACAACATGGCATTACTACAGCTAACCAACAATTAAGAATAGTCGTTTACTTTGAATTGGACAAGTGATCCATTTGAAGCTAAACCTCAAAGTTATGTTTCAGATTACACGAAAATTTAGGAACGATAACTAAATTCGCAAATTACATATTTTAAATAAATTATTTATTAATGAATTAATTAAAATTGAATAATAAGTTCAACCCAAATAATTAATACTAATTGATATATTTATACTTGAATCTAAAACATCAAATAATACTATCACCTAGGAGGACTCATCTTAACTTTTTTTAGTACGTCACAGAGAATTGTAATTCTTAAGATAATTGAAAACATTTAATCCCGATCTACTCAAAAGCCTTAATTCAAGTTGAAAACTAGCTTCATAATACTAAATTAAAGGTCTCTTGCACTGTTGCAACTGCTAATAGAGGAAATGAACCGTGCTAGCAGCCAAACTTTTCGTTCAAATGGTTCTAACTTTTAAATTATAGTCGGTGCGTCTTTACTACTCTTTAGTCATAAAGTGCAATTTGCATGCTTTATCTTGTCCCACGGAACTTGAGTACATGCAAGTCAAAAGAAAACTTCAGGAAGATGCCTAACTTTTTAATATGAAAATCAATCTGGTTGGGATTTGAATCCACGAATCTAAGAGGCCCTTACAATAGTGTAATTATTGAAAAGTGAAGTTTTTTTTCTGTTAGATCGATGCAAAAAAGTTGGCGAACGAGGAACAGCTTAAGATCACCAACTTTGTAATTCATGTTGCTTTCCAATTTTGGTGAGCCAAAGGTCGTTTCAACTAGACCACAGTGTGTTAAAATCATGTGATCTTCCTGCTTTTCCCATGTTCTGTTTACATTTAAGGGTTTTATATATATTCAATGGGTCAAAGTCCCTTCAAGTTAGGCTTTTCTTTGTCTGTTCAAGTAACTCAAGTCAAACCAGAAACAACTGAAAAAGCAGTCTAACAGAAGCCTCTAAAGTCTTCGGTTTCTGATGAATTATCATTATTCTTCCTTTATGTAAAACAGAAAAACAATGAAGGGTTATTACCCTCATTCATGATTTTTTAAGGGTCAGGTGAATCGATTAATGGTTCAAAAAGATTGCACCAGATATACTTGATGGTGTCTGCTTGTTGAATAAATTAGGTAAGGGGAAAAAAGGGAACTTCACTTGGTTCTATTAGCTAAAAAGTGACTTCAAACGATTTGAAAATTTGATTACCTTGAGGACATCGTTACCTTGAATGAAATCCCAAAATCAAACTTTCAAATAGCAATTTACTACTTGCCAACGCAATTATTGCTCTAATTAGTATTCAAAATGGTAACTAATTATCACATTTGCATCTGAACCAGTCATAATTATCATAATCTATCATAAAACCTTTATTAGAAGCAAACATTGTACTAGAAAAGAATGAGTCGATCGGGACATCATGCATGCTTTTTTTGAAAAATTAGACATCATGCATGCTTGTTAGACATATCATGAACAGAAAACCAAATCCTGTTGTTGTAAGAAAGAAGGTAACTTTCCAATTGGTATTTTGTTAATAAACATGTAAGCTATCGTCCTGAGGCAGTGTACGTGGGATCGCTCATTGAAGGTGTATTACCATAGGAAAGTGAATGTGGATCTGAAATTTTTCTACAGTGATGCTGTGTCATCTTCTGCCTTAGCCAAAAAGCATCCATTTGCTTGTATAAGATGCCAACTACTCTTGGCCAATCAACTCCTAAGATCCTTATCTTTTCTTTTTCATATGTATCTGAACTTATATTCCAAATCCACTATATACCTATGCCTACCATGAAAAGTCACACCTTTGCCTATTATGGCATATATATTGACATCACCCTATTGCTTTTGGTGAATTTGAAGTTAAAATATATTGGAATCGATCCTGAATCTCATTAGAGACTAGTAACTTTTAGGTTGAAATAAAAACATTCCTGGAGAAGAAGACAGAAATGTTATAATGGGATTCACGAATTCTTCAGCCTGTGTCATACCGCATGCAATTGCAAGGTACAACCAGGCCTTTGCGGATATATTTACATAACCTTATGGGACAAGACATGGCTACTCCTATATTTTAGATCTTAATGTCCACAAAGGCATTACAAACAAGAATGAAATACCAGGAGAAATTGGAATAGCACATTTCCTTAGATTTTTGACAAAAAGTACCTTCCCTAGAAGCTTGGCTTCAAAATTACTAAACCTATTTTCATCTGAAATTCTTCATGGATTCTTGCAAAATAACTTGTAATTAAAAAGTTATGCAGCTTTTTTGTGGTAAAAAGATGTTAGGCTAACATATAAACACTTCAATTATATTGCCTCTTTGAAATAGTTAAAGATAAGGGTCCACATCAAATTTTATAATTTGAGACCAAAAAATTTTCAAACTTAGCTATACCAAATTCACGTAAAGAATGATTCACCACAGCACAATTAGTCTGAGTAATATGCAGGTTTCTTTCACATTCATATATACAAAAACTAATACACGTTATCAGTTTGCTGTTGGGAAGTCCATATAACGTAGAATTGGAAACAGCCATTAGCTCCATTACTATATATCTCTCATCTTCAACGCCCTAATGAGCACCACATGGACGCGTCTAAGGTGCCCATTTGCTAGTTGAAGTAAACTTGAGGAGGAGCTGTTTTCAGGTGATTTCTCAACCTTTTTCGAGTAGTCAAGTGTTTCAGAAACTGAACAGAATTGATAGCTGTCGACATCTGATTATAACCAAAGCAGAAGGAGCTTTGGGTAGCGTGTGAGAAAGGGTTAAGTAAGCCATGGATTATTAGTTCAATCTCCTAATGATCGATGTTCCATACGCGACAATAACACATCACGTAGTTGACATTTAAACAATGTGTTGTGGTAGGCAACAGAGACATCGGAGACTATGCTAATGGGGCATGCCTGTTTCTTTGCCCTTTTAGTAATCGTTACCTTTTCACAATTGGAATTCATTTTGTCTATTTTCTATTTTTGTTAACCCCAAAATTGCATATCCTTCGAGAAGATCAGGTTAGGTTTGCACTCTTTCACTTGTCTCGACCATAATGAATAAATAAATTTATAATAAAACGAGATGTTTATGTTTTCCAATTTTTTAACAATTAATCATATTTTTAATACCATAAAGCACAATATTTACATAAGCAATAAATAAAAAATTTTTAAAATAAAAGGAGATTCATATCTTCTCAAAAACGAAAGTGATGAGCCAAAGACAAACTGAATGTTTCTTCTATATATATATATATATCCTCTCTTATGGATACACTTTTTTACTCAAATTTTCTTGTATTTTCCTAATATTATAATGCCATATGGTCCATTGTATAGAGAAAGAATAATATCTCTGTTTTGCTTTAGGAGACTCATAAGGGTCCTACTCCACTTCACTAACTTTTCTAAGACCACCATAGGAAAAGCTTAAAAGGAGTTCTGAGAACTGTAGAAGAAGACAATCGAGAAGGCTTGACACATTTCAACTCCTGTTGGCTGGACGGAGCCAAGAAAGCTTGTCAACAGGAAAGCAAACTGTGGGATATATAGTTACATGAATGTTTCACTGGACCTGGGGCCACGTGTCATAAGAGGGAGATAGAATAGCGAATTGATACTTCACTGGACAAATCAGTGGCTGCAGACAATTAGAAAATACTATTAATGGATGAATGAGAAAGAGATGGCTTTGGCTTTGCTTTTGGCTCAGGCATGACTGCCTCTGTTCCTGAATGATTCATTATTCATCAGTACACAGACACACACACTATAACACTAGTCTGGCATGCAACCGGTGCATGCCGGATAGGAATTGCTTCAATTTCAGATGGCCTAGCTGTCCCATCCCATTGAAAGTTTGAAACTTTGGAATATTTGCAGTTAATTTTACAATTTTGACTCTAAAGAATACATGAATCTTGATAGAGCATAACGTGTAAGTGTAATGGCGTGTATTGTATGGAACTGACAAAAAATGCCAACTATATAAGATCAGAAATCCAGCAAGTTTTGGGGACTGTGCAACGGAAATCAAAGTCATTGGGAAATGAAGGAGGTAATAAAAGATAGGTCGGGTGTTGGTAGGACTAAGAAGGTGGTGGTGACAGATGCTTGCTTGCAGGTTCCGTCTTTTGCTTAGCAACACCTTCCTGCAACATACAGGCGTGAAAGTCTCATGATCAGAATCTCTTTCTTTTTTTTTTTTTTTGCAGCTATACATTAATTTTTCTGTTCCTTCCTCATAATTCTTATGATATAGTTTTTCACGTGCATTTTTAATCGAAAATATATATTTTTTGACTGTGCTGCTCGTCACTTCTTTAACAAGAGAATATATACATTACACGTACACACATCTTCACTTGTAAAGTATAAGGAGTTGGCTTATCGTGGAAAGCGTATCAGTATATTCTTTAGTACTGTACCTTTTGTTTCAAGTTTTCTTCTGTTCACCCTTGTTCAAAGGTGGATGGAAAATAGTTATGTTTTGGTCAATTCGATGGACGAGTTAACACAAACAGTGAGCAGTGAAAAGGGTTTTAACGTTTTCTGATTGGTGATCCAATCTCTGTCACACCAAGAAGAAGAAGAAAAACTGTGAATGGCACTCATATACAAACGACAATGGACAATCGCTAACACACAAAAACATGAGTCAAAATGCGCATGCAAGCATGCAGGAGCTATATGTAATAATTAAAGCGCTCAATCCCCCATTAGGAATTAGTAATTATGGGTTTATAATCTCAATACCTGGAGGAAGTAGACAGAAGAGCATTAAACAAAAAGAGCAAGAGTAAAGGCAAAGAATCAGGCCAGAAAGGCCAATCTTGGGATTGGAGATGTTTAAGTAATAGACACATAGATAATACTCATTAGTTTAATAGCGTGAGTTCAGTTCCTGCAATCCAGGCAATCACCACATTAAGCAAGCACCTATTATAACAATTAATAAGAGAAAATGAGCAAGTGGGCTAATGGATAATGGGTTATAGAATATGTTTCTTAACAGTGTAGCTTAGTAGAGGAGTAATTATTCGATGGACCTATCTAATAAGTCAATTACATATACAAAAGGAAGACAACTTTTAAACATAAGTATAATATATACTTGTATTACATGTTTTTCTCTAATTAATTTGTCTCAACGAAACAATATAATGACATGATGAGACATCACTATATTACAGACAGCAAAAAATGTTTTATAAAGACAGTAAAATTTGATAGGTGAGAAGTAGGACAACAACAGACAAGGGAAGTACATGGTAGAGGGCAGGATGGTCGGAGATGGAGAGGTTGAAGGTGGTGGTGGAAGAGAGGCGATATGGGATAACTGGGGAAGAGGGAAGAGAAGGGATGAATGTAATTAAATTGAGATGTTTCCTAAATAAGAAACAATTGTGTCGACTGAGGGGTACAAGGTGATGGGGGTTAACCCACTTGTGTCTTCTTACTTCAATCATCACCAAAATGCTCAATGCTCTGAGACCCATTTCTTCTTCTGATTCTTCTGAATTTCACCCATACTTTGACTCTGATAGATCTCTGTTTCTGTTTATAATTTAACCCTTTTCTTATTGGAAGTGCCCATTTCAGTGGGATTAAAAAGCAATAGTACCCATCCCATTTTGTCATTATTTGCATTTTCTTGATGGCTTAATGTAAAGGGATGTCTGTCCTTATATTGAAATTTGGCTTTGTTTAATGATGCCTAGAAAGTTTACCAAGGATCTCTATGTTAGTTGGCTGTATTCAGAAGAAAACTACTCTTTTTACGAGAATTGTTTTTCATTTCTGCATTAGAAAAAGAATTAAAACTCTACACGAAATCAATCTCTTACAAATCATAAATTTGTAAGATTAGACAGTCTAATTAGACGATTTAACAGTAAAAATTTTGACCCATTTAATTTTGCAGTTTGGTTTTTAAATTTTCTATTTTGATTTATTTTAATAGTACTTGTTATTAAAAACTGTTCGGTTTATTAATTGATCAGTAAATTTTATAAACAAAAATAAATTAATTAATTTTTATTTAACAATCTCTTTTTCGACGAGAGAGTACTAATACTTAGTCCGATAATCAAACCTAAAATAATAATAGAAATTAATTTTATTTATATAAGAAAATTTATATTAGCATTTGCTAGGTTAGGAACAAATAGAAAGAGATGGGGGGAGGGGGAAAGAAAAAGAAAGGAAAGAGAAGTTCCACGCGTGCCAATATTTGCTGGTGTATGTGCGCAGTGTATAGCGAGCGTGCTATAGAGAGGAGCACTCACGTGTGTTAAGGTTTATATATAGCATACGAAGAGGAAACGCACTCAATATGAGTAGTGGACAAGCAACAAAAGGGTAGTCAAGTTCATACTTGCAATGTTCTTTGACATATTTGGTGTAATAGGCTTAGCGAACAATAGCAGAGACAAAGAGTAACGAGTAGGAGATTCTTGTTTCTTGCACTTTAGGCAAAAGTAGAAGCAGGGTATATTGGGGCAGAGTGTGAGTGTTAAAGAGAGTGAAACTGAGATGGGTAGTGAGGCAGTGGATCAATCATCATCATCATCAAAGTTTAGGAGAATTTGTGTGTTTTGTGGGAGTAGTCAAGGGAAGAAGACGAGTTACCAAGACGCTGCTATTGAGCTTGGAAATGAACTGGTATTAGTTACAACTTTAAACTATTTCAATGGAGATTTTGGCCTGTGTTCTACTTATACCTGTTATTTTCTTGCTAATCCGTGTTGTGTTTATAAACTTGATAAGTTATTGTTATCCCTTGCTTAGACATAAAAACCAATTTGCTAGACATGTAAAAGGAAGTTTCTTGGAGTTTTATTCCACTCCGGAGGGTTGTTGTGTGCTTATTCTGTTTACAACTTGCTTGTAACTTGTCCTATTTACTGACATTACGTCTGTAACTGTTCCTTGGCACTGAGACAAATTTTCAACCTGGGTTTTTCCGTTCTGGAGTTTTTCTGTGTAATCCTCTATCCTTTTTTCTCCCTCTCAGAAGAAAGTAAAATCCATTAATGTATTTAGTAGCAGTGTCCTTGTCATACAAGCAAGTTGAATGCAGGCTAAAGCAACAAAACCCTTTCCAAAGGGGATAAAGAATGCACATCCGAGTATATTCTCACGTTAAAAACAATGACCTTGTACTTGCATTTTTGTTTCCATGAACAGAATATAATCATCACCTTGTTTGCAGGTCTCTAGGAACATTGATTTGGTCTATGGAGGGGGCAGCATAGGTTTGATGGGTTTGGTCTCCCAAGCTGTTCATGATGGTGGTCGTCATGTTATCGGGTAATTAGACTTTATCTTCAAGTTTATCTTGTAACATATATAGTTTGTAATGGATAAAATAGATCAATAAACAAAAACAATGAGGTTAGCTATGCTCTGATTACTGTTTTTCTTTCTCTTCAACTAATTTTTGTCATGTTATTGTCTACCTGCAGGGTTATTCCCAAGACGCTCATGCCTCGAGAGGTATGTCTGCTAGAGCTAGAAAAAGTCTTCTACCTTTTCTTGTTATGTTTCTTAAAAAGCCAGAAACTTTTTATTACTTTTTATATATAAAAGCTAGATTTTTGGCCTTCTACTTTCCTAGCTTTATTTCTTCTCAAATCTATAGTTTTCATGTTTTGTTTGTGGCTACTCTTTTTGAACACTTCGCTTATTCAACGACCTTGATATTGGTTTTTTTTCCTTTGTTGTTTCCTATTTATCCTTTTCTCTGCGTATTACGTATTCCGTTTTCTCTCAACCCATAACTTTTGTTTTCTTCCATTAACAAAAATTTGTGTTTCTGAGTACTTCGCAGCCTTATTCATGATCTTCCTCGGGTATTTTTGACTTGGTACACTCATGTTTTCACATATGGAATTTTCTCTTTCTGTTGGTTTACTTGTCTACTTGTATGTTTATTCTGAGTATTACTTTCTTCGGATCTTTTCATCTTTTACTTTTTCTTTTGCTCTTTCATTAACTAGTCCAAGATGTTGCTGAAGCACCCCACTGTTCCTGCAGCAATCATCATTGCTTGGTTGCAGAAAACTCCAAATTCTTATCTTTATCGCTGTCTCCATTGAGCCCTTTTATTGATTGATTTCTTTTGTGACTTTTAATTGCAGTTAACTGGTGAAACAGTAGGGGAAGTGAAGGCTGTTGCCGGTATGCATCAAAGAAAAGCGGAGATGGCTAAACATTCAGATGCATTCATTGCGTTGCCAGGTTAGTATAAGCCCTCTGAACTTTCAGTTGGAAATGAGAAGTCCCTTTTTTCACTAATTTAAACATGCAGCATTCGTCATATCCATGCTTTGATCCAGCAGAAACTTGCTAAGAACTATACTTTCTTTGAATCCTTGCTGTCTAGTCTTTTGGGGATTCTTCCCCACCTAAAAACTAAAGAATAAAAAAAAACCAGAAATTTTTGAACAGATAAGAAAACGTTAAGCCGAACAATAAACACCCATCTTTATAGGCCTTAAAAGATTCATCAGAAAAGTTACTGGGTCGTGCTCCTTAAGGAAATATAAAGCTCCATAGACTATAGTCCATACTAAATAGTAGTAGTACATAAATCAATTTTAGACGACTAACTGGTTGTGCTTTTCACTTTTAAATTTTTCTTGTTAATCCTTCCACGAGAATGAAGCGTCTTTCCATTTTTCACAAATTTAGGAAGAAAGGAGCTATGCCATACTAGTATGGGATGAAACTTTCAAGAGGCAGCAGTTGCTTTTGATACCAAAAATGGTTTCTGCCAATCCTGGGAAGACAGCACTTTAATGGCTAAACCTCCATACAGCTAGCTATAACCATTATTACAGGGCAACGTTTAAAACGCTATACCTGACCCGTCAACATCCCACACTGAAAACTAGAGCTGCAAAGGCACCCTGCTTCCCTGATTCATGTTCTCAATTCCTAACGTTTCGTCGTTAGTTCTATAGCCTGTAATGCTACTGCATTTACTTCCTAGCATATTAACAGCAAATAGTAAAGGACATTACAGACAGATTTCTACCACACAGTACTGGTCAACTAGAAACTGCACCTACCAAGCAATGATTCCATTCCTTTAAGCCACTTTTATCAAACTTCAAAATATTTGGAACATAGAAGACATAGTGAATATAACAGTCACTTTAATCTTCATGTGGTCTCCTTATCATGCCATAGAATCCCCACGAGCCACGCCCATAGAATTAGAAATAGAATCATACTCTCCGTAGCATGAGAAAATAAGAGCAATCTGACCTGCACGGGTGGCGGATGCTTTTGCCTTTATTTCACATTGGTTGCATTAAAGATCTTGTTAAGGACAAGGGAAGAATTCTTCACCACCCTCCCCTTCCCAACCCAATTAAAACTAGGAAATTGGTTCAGATAACTTTCTGCTTTTCAGAAATAATCAGAGGCTTAAAATCTCCATGAGTTATCAACTCTGATCATCTTATGTATTGACAAAGGGAACAGATAAATAGACCAAGCTTACAGCTTAGTTTTGGAAATAAGCAATTAATTTTAATCTCAAGTTTCTTAATTTTTGTATTTGATCTTCTGTTATATGGCCTCCTTTTGGTCAGAAATTAGTGATTAATAGTGTATAAGAAATGCATCCCTTACAGGTGGCTATGGGACGCTTGAAGAGTTACTTGAAGTCATAACGTGGGCTCAACTTGGGATACATGACAAACCGGTAAAGACTCGTGCTTGACTGGTATCTTTTTCGTGAAACATCATTACATTAATATTTTCTCAAAAGAAAAGAACACCATTTTTTCCTCTGCATTACATGTTAATTGCATTACTTTCTAGAGATTAATGGTGTCTTATATTGAAGGTTGGCTTGTTAAACGTCGATGGATACTACAATTCTCTACTCTCGTTCATTGACAAAGCTGTGGAGGAAGGATTCATAAATGCTAGTGCACGTACTATTATTGTATCTGCTCCAACAGCAAAGGAATTGGTGAAGAAATTAGAGGTTAAAATAAAATTTAATGTCTTTTCTGATATGTTAATGTTTACTTTCACCGTGTTCAAGTGTTGGCTGGTAGTCTTACGGTTTTTCTTGCTTGTACACGATATATAGGAGTATGTACCTTCTCATGAAGGAGTTGCTTCAAGATCGAGTTGGGAGATGGAACAGCTCAGCTACTCTCAAGACTTTGATATTTCTCGATGATCAAGGGATTTACTGCTGAACTAAAGAAGTAGATGCTGGAAATGGAAAGAGCTAATTTTTGATGATCTTCATGTTTCTATCAACGGGGAATTCTTTCTGTAAATTAATGCAATTAAGCTGAATATGCTAAGCTTCCTATTACTCAGTTTTCTTTCTCAATATGATTTGTCTGTTATTACTTTGTAAGTATCAGAGGCTTATGAACATTGCCATGTTAGATGTTGACTAATTAGAATGTTAACTGTTTTTCCCTTCCTACTATACCTTTTCCATCGATGTTCCTCATATTCCTTCAGTCCTTTTCCCTTTTCTGCATATCATTTTGATTCTTCCATCACTATATTTATCTTTTTCTTTCTAGATTTCTCAAGTACTTGACAGTGTCAATGAAAAAACAGAAGATTATAATACCAAGAGGAAAATGGTGCAAGTATATATGCCAAATTAAAGAATTTATAATTATCTGAGTATGAACTTCTAGCCATTCTTTTCCTTTTACCGCACAAACCTTGGTGAAACTCCACTTTGCATGCAGATGGTTCTAAGAATATAACCCAAATGAGCATAGTTCACGTTTTTAACCATAGAGAAAATGACAAGAGGAAGCCAGAACAATAGAATCAGTCAACCGTGAAGCAGAACCACAAATCCAATACAACCGAGGAAAGGAAACCAACGAAGAGAAGCTAAGTGTCAACAATGGATTGAACATGAAGGGGGACCATCTTGTTTGTCCAACAAACATGTTATTAGTCCAAGCTTTTCAAGTACTTGCTTTACTGTTAAGGTGTAGTAGGAGTCGAGACAAAGACAATAGGCCGGCCTAACTCAACCAACGACCAGTAACGGAAGCAAAGGGCAAGGTTACGCTTATTGATACCGAAGTTAGATACGGAGCTTCTTACCCTAGTTTAGGAAAGGGGCCCAATGTCATCAACCAAATGGGACAATTACATGTGTCACAGGGGCCACGAGTTAGAAGCAAAAGAAATACAATTGAAGGGTGATGATACCTAGTGAATTTGACCCTTTGTGGTTGATGGGACTGATTTGTACATGTGGGCTTTAAAGATCAACGCCATAAGTATTCGGTGGTTGTAAGTCCAAATGTGGAGTGGTTGGTGCCAATATGAAGCTGATACAGATGACTCGACTTCCATCTGTAAAACTCAGTCAAACCGTTCTTGATCATTCTTCCAATGGCACTCATTTCACTTTACAGATTCCATATGCTTTGGGACCGTATGCATTCACAAAAGGAGAAATTTATCTGCTCACCCTGTGCCTTGGACTCTACTCCTCCTCAGAACTGAAAATTATTGAATTCCAATGTTAGCACTAATATTATTGGCAGAAGGACAAACAAGGGACAGAATCAATCAACTCATGTCGTAAAGAAGGGAAGTTTCGTGGTGTTCATAGACATGAAACTTACCAAACATCGAGTTGTTACTATACATTCTTTGAAACTTCACGTGTAACTTAACTTCAGGGATTGTTGTTGCTTGTTGGCGATCTAAATATGAAAAAAAATCAATCAAAGCAAATCGATTCTCGTTCCGTGGTGCATAATACAAGGAACAACTGAATGGCCACCTAAGTTCTAAGAAACAGTTGCAAATACAAGTTGGTCTATGATTAATTACATAAATAATACCAAAATACATTTGTTGGAATTATAGTTAATGATGAATTATCTTTTAATTTTTAGATATCTAAATTATTTCCCTCTTATATTATTTTAATATTATACCATAAGAGTTTCAATATCGAGATACGTATCTGCCAAAAAAAGAAATGATGAAAAGTAAGGATCAAAGATTTTCTTCCTTGCATAGAAACTGAATAAATTCAATTTAAGAAAAGCTCATAATAATTAAGAATCTGATAATAAACATGACACCATATAAAAAGGGTGTCAGTGAGTCTCGGAAGTGTGCCACTGTCTCATTTCACGAATAGTCGTTAACTGCAAATCCACAAAGCAACTTATCAACAATGGAAGCCAGGTGTTCGACGAAATGGGTGGTGTTTGTTACAATGGTAATATTGGTTGCTTCATGCCATGCAAGCGAAGAAGTGCAAGGCAATAATTGAATGCATGCAACAATGCACTGATTTGCCCAATTTATGCCAGGATTGTTGTTGTTAGTGCAGTGAGCAACCTCTAGCTTCCCAATCTACTCGTCGGATCATAGGCATAGAGCGTCGTTTAGCCAAATGTTAGAAAGAGTTCGGTTTGTAAGTGTTTAGCCATTAATTTCCAATCACAAACTCAGTTTAAATAAAAGAAAAAAAATTTTGATCAAGTGTTCAATCTAACAAGAAGACTCTTTAAGTTAAATTTTATTTCATTTTTTTAGTTAATTACATGAATACATAAAATTGAAGATGAGCAAATGCAAATTAAAATGCTAAATTAGAAGGAAATTATTGGTTAAAAAAGAAAAATTATGGCAAACCATGTTTACTTATTTTGATGGTTTACCGTAATTAAACTATTTATTAAGTTATTTTATTATTTTTATACCATATTAAATTTTAATTTTTCTTTATCTTTATCTTAATTTAAAAATTGGTAATTAATAAGTGTAGAAAATTCCAACACATGAATTTGATTTCTTATGCATTCAACAATGGATGGTGTTTACCCAAATCACCATGACTCTTTCGTTCACATGATTCTTTGGCATTGCAAAGATGTGATTTTCTTTTAGAAGTGAATATACTTGAAACCAAACCAATTCCATTCGAACCAAACTACATAAAATCTAACCAATTCCAATTTGATTTCTTCGTTTTGGTATTTCTAATATTTTTCAAGCTCGGAAACATGTCATCTATAACCACTGTTCGACCCTGCGAAGCGTCAGTTTTGGGGAGTCCGAGGTTTCTACTAGGATTTTGGGAGTTGTCAGGATTTTCGTAAGCAAATAACCGCCCAGACGCTGATGTACGTATCTGAATCCGTTCAAAAGCGGACTTGGACTCGGAGTGGCAGCCTCTCAATTTGGGCTGCATGGGGTAGGCCTCAAGTGAAAGCTTCCGACAAATCGATGATTCTGCAAAGTTGCTATGTGCATGTAATTGTTTTTTTTTTTAAATGTGCCTGTAACTGTAAAATGCAAATACAATGTCAATGATGACTTTGCACTTTGAAACATGATTTATTGGCGAAGTGGCAAGTTTTGTTCTGGTTGGTCCAACATATCAAAAGGTTCTTCATAAGGTGACTAGAAGGCGTTGATGACTACAGACCAACAGAAAGAATTATTAGCTAATAATTATATTCTAGTTCAATTTTACTAAGAATTCTAACTAATCTAAAGAGTGAAACTCAAATGGATACATTTGAACACTTTTTGTTTAGCTCTTGTTTGGGGACTGCACCTAGCTCGATCCACCGATCACACACGAAACACCTTCTGACCGGTTGATCATAACAAGCATGTCAGAGCAGGAATTATAATGTATAAGACAGTCATCATGGATACAAGATTGAGCTGAAAATAAGAGTTCAGATAACCATCAAATGGCTTGACAGATTCCATCATCAGTGGCCTGACATAGTCAGGAATGGTAGCAGCAATAGCTTCACATTTATCTCTTGCAAAATCCATCAAGAAATCCATCTACTATACTTGCCACCGTTTTAGTGTACCAGTCCCAACCAATATATTGCCTTTCTTCCACTATACAAAGAAGATCCTCGGTTGATTGACATGCAATGGTGAAGGAGCAAAACACCGGATATGTCATAAAGGGTATATACATACAAACACATATATGTATATTGGTATATAAGGAGGTCGAAATAGCACAGCCTGTTCCAGTTGAGCTCCAACTTTCTTCTCCAAATGGGTCATCTCTTTTACTGAAAATTCACAAATGGACTTTTAACCAACCCATTTTACTTAAAACTAATTAATAAATTATATTCAAACGACTTCTAACCAACCATTTTATTTAAAATCAATTGTTCCATGCCACCATTCAAACTTTCAATTTTTTAGGCTACAAAGTTTATGGTGCCACTTTTTACTATGTAACTAATCCAATTTACTGTATTGAAAACTGAGGTTGGCTAAGTGTTAGAGTATTTCATATTAACTAAACATGAAAATATTAAAGAGTTTATAAGTAGTAAGGGCTAACGATCCAAATGATTAGTTCTAGTTTGATAATAGTTGACTCAAACTTAATTTTTGTTATTGAACTCTATACTCTACTTATATTAAAAATTCTAATAAGTTTAGGCTTTAAATTTTTAAAATTTAACTCAAACTCGATTATTTACTTTTGAACTTCTACTTGATATGAAATTATAACTTCTTTTAAATGATTTACATGACTTAAAAAGATTAAAAAGATAAGTCATGATTAGGAAGTCGTTCTTTATTTTAGTAACTTGAAAGATAATAAATTAAGAGCGAAATTATTTTGAAATTATAAATATTAGTATATAATTAAAGTGTTGTTATTCATTTTAGTGATTTGCAAGATAACAAGTTAAGAGTGAATATATTTTAAAGTTATAGATACTAGTTAAAATAAACTTATTATTTAATTTTGAGTTGTTGTCTTATTGTAATTTATAAATTATTTAATTAAAGATTAACATTAAGCAAGAATGTAATTACGTAATCCAATGCAATTAGCGAATCTAAGGACCGAATGGTTGAGAACAAGACAACAGGATTAGGTATGACTCCAATCATGACTGGTTGCTTGTAGATCAGGGTTTGACTTGTAACATAGAAAACTCCTGGAAAATGTGGAGTCTAGCAAAGAATAAGGTACCCGAGAACATGCTCACATGTATAGTCATATTGTATTGATACCAACATGCATTGCACTATTACTAACTAAAATAAAAACATAATTTTTAATTATTTATAATATTAATTTGGATCATCACCAACAAGCACAATAATATCTTAATAGAAGTCTGACTGATATACAAGATTTAATCTCAAGACGTTGATGAGTTGGTAAGGGGTTCTCTTGGTTTAAGTGAGGTCACAGGCTTGAACCCCCCTCATGTATGCAACTATTTAAAATTTGAGTTCAGAGTTTTGCCTCCCGCAAGAAACTTACCGGCTCGAGCGGGAATTGGTCTGGATGTGGATAGCTTAAAGGTATCTTCTCATAATTAGGACCCGCCTAAGACATCTCGTGGACAAAAAAAAAAAACCGATATACTAGATTTGAGAAGATTCAAAGTATACATTCCAATAAACAATAGTAATAACAATTAACACTAATTAATTACCGTCCAATTAAGTTTAGGCGGTATTAGTTGTCATTCTTTACTGATTAAGGGTGGCATTGAAAATGGCATGTTCTGTTTGTTTTCTGGCATTGAAAATGAGATTGAGTTTAATTATAATTATGTTAGTGTTTGGACAGGGAAAATCAAACTGTTTTTCTTTTGTGATGAGCTGTTTTTTATTTCCAATGAGAAATCTCGTCCTTACACTCTTGTCAAGGCTTGGAAATTTTCCCGGAAACTTCCTTTACCTTTCAATGACAGTTGGCCAGACTTCCTGCGCCTTCTGCAATAAACTTCCTTTACCTTTCAATGACAGTTGGCCAGACTTCCTGCTCCTTCTGCACCAATATGTGAAAAGCGATTTATTTATTTTTTCTTTGAAGCCTGCATTGATTTATATATATATATATATATATATATATGTATATTATCTAGAATGTTTAAAAAATTTGGGAATGTTAACTTAGTAAGATAAGAAGTTTAAGTATTAAAAAGTTCAACTAGTATTAAGACAGTTATAAAATCGGTTATAAATTGTCCTTAATTTAAAATTTAATTAAAAAAAGAAACTGTTAAATAAAAATTAATTAGTTTATTTTGATTTATAAAAATTGATTGATTAATTAACAAATTAATCGATATTTAATAATAAGAGTTATTAAAATAAATTGAACCAAAAAAGTTAAAAAAAATTAAAAATTAAATAAAAAAAATTAGCAGGATCCATTTTTAATCATAGATAATTTATAAAATTAGATAATTAAAATAATTTATACAAATTAAATTCAAAATAATTCAACTCTTAATTAATTATTCTCATAAAAACGAAGTGACTTTTTTTTCCCAA
>JANIJF010000005.1:74564367-74575228 GCA_024520955.1 Erythroxylum bequaertii
CATTTTTTCAATCACAGATGTTATATTACATTTTCTAATTTTTTTTTAATTTTTCATTCCAAATTTGTACTAGCTACTAATCCTTTTTTAATATTCTAACTTATATATTCTTAATAATTCTATTATAATTTTAACATTTTAAAAATATTTTTCAGTCACACTCATAACTGATGATATTATATTTCCTAATTTTTTTATTTTTCATTCCAAATTTTTACTAACTAATTTTAATAATCTATTTTTAATATTCTAAGTTATATATTTTTAATAATTCTATCATAATTTTAACATTTTTTTAGTCACGAGTGTACATCCGTGACTAATGATATTACATTTCCTAATTTTTTATCTTTCATTCCAAATTTTTACTATCTAATTTTACTGTTCTATTTTTAACATTCTAACTTATATATTTTTAATAATTCTATCGTAATTTTAACTTTTTAAAGCAATTTTCAATCACGAATGTGACTTATTATATATTCCCTAAATTTTTTATTTTTCATTCCAAATTTTTACTAACTAATTTTATTAATCCATTTTAATATTCTAATTTATATATTTTTGATAATTCTATCATAATTCTTTTCTTATTATATATTTCAAATTTTAAATATTTATAATTTTACACAAAATTTTAAATTACACAATATTTATTATTTTTTAACTTATTTTGTTTGAGTCACACCCACTATATATGTTTTACTTTATAGTTACATATTATAATATTTTTTAATTTAGTTTATATTTTTTATCCATTTGTAACAAATACATTACACTATACATTTCTTTAATTTTTAAATTTTTCATTTCAAATTTTTACTAACTAATTTTACTTATTCATTTCTAATATTCCAACTTATATATTTTTAATATAACAAAATTTAACCTTTTTTTAAAAAATATACATTTCAAATTTTAAATATTTATAATTTTATTACAAAATTTTAAATTATTCGATTTTCATTTATATATAATAATATAATATATTTAGAATAAATAATTTTAAAATTAAATTAAATAGCATTATTTTACTGCGCAGTATCTATTTCCCAGTTAGGGTTATTAGGTTGAATAGGTTCTCCAGTAACGTACTGAACCCAAGCATGTGGCCCTGAGTCACAATCCAAGCACCATTTTTACAGAATTCGAGATCAATGCCCCGTGAAACACTATATCGTTCTCCAAATCCACTTCAACAAAACCTTAAGCCTTTGTCTTTGTTTGGATCGAGGGAAAGCAAAAGAAAGGAGAGAAATGTAATTCTCTTACTTTTCATTATGTAGACAAAATTAAGGTAAGAGAATGTAAGAGAATAGAAGTGAAATTTACACCAAATACATTTCCCACTAAATTAGTGAGAAAGGAGGAGAAATGAGGAGAGAATAACTTTATCTTTTGAAAATTACCATTATATCCATGTTTTGATCAACTAACAAACTTCTAACAAATTAATAAAGAAGGGAAAGTAAAATTACAAATCTCTTCCATTTTTTTCTCCTCAATATTTCCTTTTTTTTGTGCAATTAAGGATCTAATCAAAGACTAAAACAAGCGAAAAGAGTAATCAAAATTTGAAACATTTTTCTACTTAATTGATCACCCCGAAGGTCTGAAGTTGACCCTTTTACGGCGAGGTTTATCGACTGGTCTTCGCTTCGGAAATCTTGGGTCAGTCAAGCTATCATAATGGGTCGATTCGGCGAAGATGCTGTACTGGTTCGATAGCTGTGCCCATTGGAACCAAACCCGAGCTATAGCTCCTTCAAACTGGGATCTTGGAGGCAAAAATGATTGCTTCAAGGCAATAGAGGTACGGGATATTAAAGTTGTTGATAGGGGTTGAGCGATGCTTCTTAGAACGCCGAAACCCATCTCCAAAACCACCACACTAGAGTTTTAGTTTCGTCTGCAATCTCAGTGTTTAGCTCGTAGAAGACAGGCCGACGCAGTCCTTTTAATTTCAGCTTTTTGTTTTGTTTCTTTTGGGGCCGTGGAATGGGCTGGGCTTCTGGAACAATTGTTAACAACCCAAATTCTGAGAATTGATTCCATATTTGCTCAAGTGCCAATCTTCACCATTGTATCAAATAAGTTGAGAGAACATTTGTGTCACGAGGATGCAAAAGATCACAAGATGGATAGACTCAGAAGGAGATTTCCATGTCTTTGGGCTCCAACCTTGTAGAGAGTATGATATCATTCAGTTAGAATATTTTCCTGACATTGTGGTTTTATTCTCTGTTTTAGGACACATGACAGGTGGATAGTTTGTTATGAGAGTTTGTTAGACTTTGTGTATAAATAAACCATCATGTAATCCTTTGACAATCAATCATTGGAAACCTTTGTCTTTTTCAATTCTTTTCCTCTGTTTCTGATATCCTCAACATGGTATCAGAGCCGCTGACATCAATTTCTGTCGATTAAACATCATCCTTTGTCTTTCCTTATTTTTTCCTTTTCACTATGGCTTTTCTTCAAACACCTACCACGCTTGATTTTAATCACCCATTATACCTCCACCCTTCGGATACTCCCGGCACCATTCTCGTCTCACAACATCTCCTCGGCATCGACAATTACAGCGTGTGGATTTGATCCATGCGGATTGCTCTCTTGGCCAAAAATAAGATTGGCTTCGTTGATGGCACCTGCAAAAGGGAGGATTTCGCTGTTGAGCTTCACTCCTACTGGGATCGATGCAACGCAATCGTCCTCTCTTGGATCCTAAACTCTGTTTGTCAGGAGCTCTCGGCCGGTATTGTTTTTGCCTCCAACGCCTCCACTGTTTGGTAAGATCTGAAGGAACGATACGATAAAATCGATGGATCTCGAATTTATTACCTTCATCATACAATTTCATCTCATACCCAAGGTACATCCACGATTTCAGTTTATTTCACTAAACTCAAATTATTGTGGGATGAATATGATGCTCTGGTTCCTCTTTCTACTTGTGATTGTGATGCCGCGAGACAGACGTCTTCGCATATACTGCAACAACGTTTGTTTCAGTTTTTGATGGGGCTCAATGACTCTTACTCTGTCGTTCGAAGCCAAATACTCCTCATGCAGCCTTTGCCCTCTGTTAACCAGGCATATTCCATGTTACACCGTGATGAATCTCAACGTCAGCTATCATCCTCTTTCCTCACAGCTTCTGAGCCAACTGTTCTTTATTCATCCTCCTCGAAGCCAAAGTTTGAAGGGTGTTGTGACCACTGTCATGTCAAGGGGCATAAGAAAGCCAACTGTTACAGACTTATTGGCTTCCCTGCTGATTTCAAATTTACCAAGAAGAAGCCACTTGCAAACAATGTTCAATCCTCTGATGCGGTTCCAGAAGTTGACACTACCTCTATCATGGATTCACCACAATCATTAACTCCTGACCAGTACCAGCAGTTACTTCAGCTCCTACAGAAATACACATCCACACCAGCCACTGTGAACATGGCAGGTATGGCTTCTTCTTGTAAAACCCCTAAACCAGGATGGATCCTTGACACTGGGGCCACCAATCATATGACATTTGATTTTAAATGCTTGAATTATCCTGTTGTACCTGCTTCTAACAATTCTTGTGTTCAATTGCCTAATGGTAAGTCATCTTCTGTCACTCACATTGGCACTCATAACCTCTCACCGAAACATAAACTCACCAATGTCTTATATATTCCTGAATTCAATCACAATTTAATATCCATTTCTCAACTAACCAGTGATTTGAACTGTATTGTCTCTTTTTATCCTTCACACTGTGTTATACAGGACCTTTGCAGTGGAAGGATGATGGGGATTGGTAAACAACACGGTGGCCTCTACTTCCTTGTTCCTCAAGCCTCTTTCTCACCAATGTCTACCGCACCTCCTTCACCTTCAGTACCTCATTCCATTAGTCCTGTTTCTTCTTTTATGTCTTCACACATTTCACCTAATGTATGGCATGCACGACTTGGCCACTCTTCTGTATCGAAAATGAAAAGAATCAATGAATTGAATTCAGTTTTACATTTACCTCATGATTTGTCTTCTTTCCCCATTTGCCTACTAGCAAAACAAACTAAGTTACCATTTCCTGACAGCATTAACAGATCAGATTCTCCCTTTCATTTAATTCACATTGATCTCTGGGGCCCTTATAGAATTTCCACACATAGTGGACACCGATTCTTCCTTACTATTGTTGATGACTTCTCTAGAATGACCTGGATTTATCTTTTAAAAACCAAACAAGATACCTCAACCATACTTCACCAATTCATTACACTAGTCAAAAATCAGTTTGATGCAACCATTAGGATAATTAGAAGTGATAATGGGACAAAGTTCTTTAACTCAGTATGTACACCCCTTTTTCAATCCTTAGGCATAGTCCACCAAAGTTCTTGTATTGACACTCCACAACAAAATGGAGTTACTGAACACAAGCACAGACATTTACTTGAGATTGCAAGAGCCTTAAAATTTCACTCCAATTTACCATCAAAGTTTTGGGGGGAGAGTGTCTTGACAGCCTGTTACATAATCAACAGATTACCTTCTTCTGTCTTATCCTGGAAAACACCATTTGAAATGCTTTATAATAAACCACCTACCCTAAGTCATCTAAGAGTTTTTGGTTGCCTATGTTATGCTACTGTCCCTTACTATCATGATAAATTCTCTCCAAAGGCCATTCCATCTGTCTTCATGGGTTATTCCCAAGTACAAAAGGGTTATGTCCTGTTCAGTCTTGTGTCCAAGCAATTTTTTGTCAACAGAAATGTCATCTTTCATGAACATATCTTTCCATTCAAACGTCGACCTCAAGAGCAACCTATGTTTCCTATTGATATTACTGAGTTTGGCCACATGGAAGATCATCACTACCTTACCATCACAACTTCCACTCCTTCACCTCAGCAGCCTATATTACAGCACTCAAACATTCAAATACAACCACCTACTCCAACACTTGCTCCACCCATAACCAACAACCAGCCTTCTCATCCACTTCCCTTTATACTTGATACCGAGTCTTTTCCACCATTATCCTCCACAGCTCCAAGAAGGTCCCTCTGACAAACCACAGCTCCAATATGGATGAAAGACTACATTTCCAACAAACCATCCTCCTCATTATCCTCCCTTGCAGTTCAAAGTAAGTATCCCCTCTCAGTTTCATATTCACACTTACCACTCAAAACTCAAGTTTTCACTGCATCTATCTCCCCCATTGTTGAACCTAAAACTTACTCTGAGGCAATTAAACATAAGTGTTGGCTCGAAGCTATGCAACAGGAAATCCAGGCTTTGGAATCTAATGGCACATGGGAGGTTGTCCCTTTACCTTCTGGCAAAGTTCCCATTGGCTGCAAATGGGTTTATAAAGTCAAATTTAGATCTGATGGGTCTGTGGAACGGTATAAGGCTCGTTTGGTTGCCAAGGGTTATAATCAGCGAGAAGGTATCGACTTTCAGGATACATTCTCTCCGGTTGCTAAACATGTTACTGTCAGATGTGTTATTGCAGTAGTTGCAATGTTCAATTGGCCTCTATTTCAGATGGACGTTTACAATGCCTTTCTGCAAGGTGATCTACATGAAGAGGTCTTTATGTGTCTTCCAGATGGTTTTAGCAACCAGGGGGAGCGTATGGCTTGTAGGTTGCTAAAATCCTTGTATGGACTAAAACAAGCTTTAAGGCAGTGGAATTTAAAGTTAACTGAAGCTCTTGTTCAGAATGGTTTCACTCAAAGTAAACATGACTATTCAATGTTTACTAAGACTGTAGGATCAAAGCAGGTTATATTATTGATTTATGTTGATGATTTGCTAATTACTGGCAATGACAGTGAGTTGATTTCAGAACTCAAGGATATTCTTCATCAGAACTTTAGAATGAAGGATTTGGGACATTTAAAATTTTTTCTTGGCATTGAAGTTTCAAGATCAAGTGCAGGAATTGTATTGAGTCAGAGGAAGTATGTAATGGAACTCATTGAGGATTTGGGGCTAAATGAGGCTAGACCTGCAGGGACTCCACTTGAACAAAATCTGAAACTTACAACAACAGATTTTGATGAAGCTTTGCACCTAGCGAATAATGATAACACTCTTTCTGATGCATCTGTTTATCAAAGATTGATTGGTAGACTTTTATATCTGACACATACAAGACCAGACATAGCTTATAGTGTTCAACACTTAAGCCAGTTTATGCAGAAACCAAAGAAGTCCCATTACGAAGCAGCATTAAGGATAGTAAGATATGTTAAGAAGGATCCAGGTCAAGGGATTCTTCTTTCTTCGGCTGTCACACCAGAATTGATTGCATATTGTGATTCAGATTGGGGGTCTTGCCTCATGTCTAGGAAATCTGTGACAGGTTTTCTCATTAAGTTTGGAGAATCATTGATCTCCTGGAAATCAAAGAAACAAAGTACCATCTCCAGATCATCAGCAGAAGCAGAGTACAGGAGTATGGCTTCAACTGTAGCAGAATTAAAATGGTTGTTGGGTTTACTTGCAGAATTGGGGATCAAGGAATGCAAGCCTGCCATGCTTTACTGTGATAGTCAGGCTGCTATTCAAATTGCAGCGAATCCAGTATACCATGAAAGAACAAAGCATATAGATATTGATTGCCATTTCATAAGAGAAAGCATTCAAGATGATCTTGTGCAAACCAGTCACATTTCAACTAAGGAACAACAGGCAGATATTCTGACTAAAGCACTAGGAATTCAGCAGCATGAACACTTGCTTTCCAAGTTGGGTGTGATTAACATATATCACTCTCCAACTTGAGGGGGAGTGTAGAGAGTATGACAGTGTTCGGTTAGAATATTCTTTCTAAAGATTGCGTTTGTTATTCCTTCTCTTATTCTCTGCCTTAGGACACATGACAGGTAGATAGTTTGTTATTAATTTGTTAGACTTTGTGTATATAAAAACCACCATGTAATAGTCATCAATCAATTCATTTTGGAAAACTTTTTCCTCTTCGATTCTTGTGCTCTGTTTTTGATATCTCAACATGGTATCAGAGCCGGGACATCAATACCTTTCAATTACGTTCATTTCTTTCTAAACCCTATTTAGCCCTTTTCACTATGGCGTTTCTTCAAACACCTACCACCCTTGACTTTAACCACCCCTTATACCTCCACCCATCTGACACCCCTGGAACGATTCTTGTCTCCCAACCCCTCCTCGGCTCCGACAACTATAGTGTGTGGAGTCGATCCATGCGGATTGCTCTCTTGGCCAAAAGTAAGATTGGCTTCATCGATGGAACCTGTAAAAGGGAGGATTTTGCTATTGAGCTTCACTCCTACTGGGATCGGTGCAACGCCATCGTCCTTTCTTGGATTCTCAACTCTGTTTGTAAGGAGCTCTCGGCTGGTATTGTCTTCGCCTCCAGCGCCTCCACTGTTTGGCAAGATCTGAAGGAACGCTATGACAAGGTGGACGGATCTCGGATCTACTACCTTCATCAAACAATCTCATCTCATATCCAAGGTACATCCACGATTTCAGTTTATTTCACTAAACTCAAATTATTATGGGACGAATATGATGCTTTGGTTCCTCTCTCTACTTGCGATTGCGATGCTGCGAGACAGACGTCTTCGCATATACTACAACAACGCTTGTTTCAGTTTTTAATGGGGCTCAATGACTCTTATTCTGCCGTTCGAAGCCAAATACTCCTCATGCAGCCTTTGCCCTCTGTTAACCAGGCGTATTCCATGTTACACCGTGATGAATCTCAACGTCAGTTATCATCCTCTTTCCTCACCGCTTCTGAGCCAACTGCTCTGTACTCATCCTCCTCGAAGCCAAAGTTTGAAGGGCGTTGTGACCACTGTCATGTAAAGGGGCATAAGAAAGCAAACTGTTACAGGTTAATCGGCTTCCCTGCTGATTTCAAGTTTAGCAAGAAGAAGCCGCCGCTTGCAAACAATGTTCAATCATCTGATGCCGTTCCAGCAGTTGACACTGTCTCTGTCAAGGATTCACCACCGTCACTCACTACTGCACAGTACCAGAAATTACTTCAGCTCTTACAGACCGACACCTCCACACCAGCCACTGTGAACATGGCAGGTATGGCTTCTGATTACAAAACCCCTAAACTAGGGTGGATCCTAGATACTGGGGCCACCAATCATATGACATTTGATTTTCATTGCTTGACTTCTCCTATTGTACCTGCTTCTAACAATTCTTGTGTTCAATTGCCTAATGGTAAGTCATCTTCTGTCACTCACATTGGCACACATAACCTCTCACCGAATCATAAACTCACAAATGTCTTATATATTCCTGACTTCAACCACAATTTGATATCTATTTCTCAACTAACCAGTGATTTGAACTGCATTGTCTCTTTTTATCCTTCACACTGTGTTATACAGGACCTTTGCAGTGGCAGGATGATGGGGATTGGTAAACAATGTGGTGGCCTCTACTTCTTTGTCCCTCAAGCCTCTTCCTCATCAGTGTCTACCTCACATTGTTCACCTTCAGTACCTCATTCCATTAGCCCTGTTTCTTCCTTTATGTCTTCACATATTTCACCTAATGTATGGCATGCCAGACTTGGCCACTCTTCTGTATCGAAAATGAAAAGAATCAATGAATTGCATTCCGTTTTACATTTACATCATGATTTGTTATCTTGCCCTATTTGTCCACTGGCAAAACAAACTAAGTTACCATTCCCCGATAGCATTACTAGATCAGACTTTCCTTTTCAGCTGATTCACATTGATCTCTGGGGGCCTTATAGAATTTCCACACATAGTGGACATAGATCATTCCTTACTATTGTTGATGATTTCTCTAGAATGACCTGGGTTTATCTTTTAAAAACCAAACAAGATACCTCAACCGTACTTCACCAATTCATTACACTAGTCAAAAACCAATTTGATGCAACCATTAAGATGATTAGAAGTGATAATGGGACAGAATTTTTCAACTCAGTATGTACACCTCTTTTCCAGTCTTTAGGTATAGTCCACCAAAGTTCGTGTATTGATACTCCACAACAAAATGGAGTTGCTGAACGTAAGCACAGACATTTACTTGAGGTCGCCAGAGCCTTAAAGTTTCACTCCAATTTACCATCCAAATTTTGGGGAGAAAGTATTTTGACAGCCTGTTACATCATCAACCGATTACCCTCTTCTGTTTTATCCTGGAAAACCCCATTTGAAAAGCTTTATAATAAGCCACCTTCCCTAAGTCATCTTCGAGTTTTTGGTTGCCTATGTTATGCCACTGTCCCTTACTATCATGATAAGTTTTCTCCCAAGTCCATTCCATCTGTCTTCATGGGTTATTCCCAAGTTCAAAAAGGTTATATCCTGTTCAGTCTTGTATCCAAAAAGTTTTTTGTCAACCGAAATGTCGTCTTTCATGAACATATCTTTCCATTTAAACTTCAACCCACCGACCAACCTATGTTTCCTATTGATGTTACTGACTTTGGCCACATGGAAGATCATCACTACCTTACCATCACAGCTTCAGCTCCTTCACCTCAACTGCCTATCTTGCAGCCCTCATACACTCAAATACAGCCACCAACACCAATACTTGCTCCACCCACAACCAGCAACCACTCTCCTCCTCCTCCTCCCTTTATACTTGATACAGAGTCTTTTCCACCATTATCTTCCACAGCTCCAAGACGGTCCCTCAGACAAACCACAGCTCCAATATGGATGAAAGACTACATTTCCAACAAACCATCCTCCTCATCATCCTCCCTTGCAGTTCAAAGTAAGTATCCCCTCTCGGTTTCATATTCACACTTACCACTTAAAACTCAAATTTTCACTGCATCTATATCCCACATTGTTGAACCTCGAACTTACTCTGAGGCAATTAAACATAAGTGTTGGCTAGAAGCTATGCAACAGGAAGTCCAGGCTTTGGAATCTAATGGCACGTGGGAGGTTGTCCCTTTACCTCCTGGCAAAGTTCCCATTGGCTGCAAATGGGTTTATAAAGTCAAATATAGATCTGATGGGACTGTAGAAAGGTATAAGGCTCGTTTGGTTGCCAAGGGTTATAATCAGAGAGAAGGTATAGACTTTCAGGATACATTTTCTCCAGTTGCTAAACATGTTACCATCAGAAGTGTTCTTGCCGTAGCTGCAATGTTCAATTGGCCTATATTTCAGATGGATGTTTACAATGCCTTTCTACAAGGTGACTTACATGAAGAGGTCTTTATGTGTCTTCCAGATGGTTTTAGCAACCAGGGGGAGCATATGGCATGTAGGTTGCTAAAATCCTTGTATGGATTAAAACAAGCTTCACGGCAGTGGAATTTAAAGCTAACTGAAACTCTTGTTCAACATGGTTTCACTCAAAGCAAACATGATTATTCAATGTTTACTAAAGGTGTTGGATCACAGCAGGTTATATTATTGATTTATGTTGATGATTTGCTAATTACTGGAAATGACAGTGGGTTGATTTCAGAACTCAAGGATATTCTTCATCAGAACTTTCGAATGAAGGATTTGGGAAATTTAAAATTTTTTCTTGGCATTGAGGTTTCAAGATCAAGTGCAGGAATTGTATTGAGTCAGAGGAAGTATGCATTGGAACTCATTGAGGATATGGGGCTAAAGGAGGCTAGACCTGCAGGTACTCCACTTGAACAAAATCTGAAACTTACAACAACAGAATTTGATGAAGCTTTGCACCTAGAGAATAATGATACACCTCTATCTGATGCATCTGTCTATCAGAGATTGATTGGCAGACTTTTATACCTGACACATACAAGACCAGACATAGCTTATAGTGTTCAACACTTAAGCCAGTTTATGCAGAAACCAAAGAAGTCCCA
>JANIJF010000005.1:74623068-74636076 GCA_024520955.1 Erythroxylum bequaertii
AACATTCACAAGAAATGTGAGATTGATTTCATTTTTAGACCATTGGAAAGAAGACTTCGAGATCTACGACTTTCATGAAAACCTTAAAGGCCAATTCTATCTTCTGAAGGCTCAAAAATAGAATAGAAGTCAGAAGATGAAAAGGAACTTCGTCTTACTTTTGCTTTGTCTTAGATGAACAGTACTAAGACGAATTGGATGAACAGCACTAAGACGAATTGGATGAGCAGTAATAAGACAAATTGGATGAACAGTAACTTCGTCTTAGATGAACAATACTAAGATGAATTGGATGAACAGTAACTTCGTCTTAGATGAACAGTACTAAGACGAATTGGATGAACAGCAACTTTGTCTTAGATGAACAGTACTAAGATGAATTGGGTGAATAGTAACTTTGTCTTAGATGAACAGTACTAAGACAAATTGGATGAACAGTAATAAGACGAATTGGATGAACAATAACTTCGTCTTACTTTTGCGTCTAGAACATCTCCACTTATAAAGATCATAACTTTCAGCTCCGATGTCCAAATTTTTTATTCTATATACCGTTGGAAAGATAAAAGAAATATCTACAACTTTTCAGAAGGAAACTTTGCCCAAATATATTTTTATCAATCCCAAATTTGCCCCTAAATTACGATGACAGATTTTCCATTCATACACCAATGTACTGCACCCAATTCTTAACTTCATGCCAACTTTTGAGTTTCTTAGAGATAGAATTAAAGTCCAATGTCTTCATAAGAAATGTATCCATATGTGTTTAGTTTAATCCAATTTAAGAATCATCTTGTTTGGATAACCAGAGAAGACGTTATAGCTAACAAATCGAAGCATACTCAGTAAGCATTTTCCAGATTACTACCAATTTGGTTTCTAAATCTTTCCTTCTCACAACTCCTACCAATATCACTTGTTTGGATAACCAGAGAAGATGTTATGGCTAACAAATCGAAGCATACTCAGTAAGCATTTTCCAGATCACCACCAATTTGGTTTATAAATCTTTCCTTCTCACAACTCCTACCAATATCACTTTTTTCCACTCCCTGTACTTCTCATTTTCAATAAAATCATATTTAAAAACAATCATACTCAGAAGTTGTCAATGAATGCATGTACCACTTTTTATACAAAACATTTCGTATTTACATGCATATATGCTAACATGATGCATGAGCAAGAAAAATGCATTTCCTTAATCTCTCTTTGAGCTCCCATGTACTGAAATTTCGGGTCCTCATCCTTAATATGGGGACGGGATGTTACATAGCAGCCAGAGAAGGAATTAGCAACAGCATGAACAATGCATAGATTTACTCCCTTGTCAACCTATGACAACAATAAAAATTGTAATTTACAAGCACTACATATAAAGAGATGAGTAAAAACAGAGCAGAATGTACAGACAACAGCATGCAAGAACACACACAACATTATATTCACATAAGTTATAAAAATTGTTGTCTATGACACACACCCCTTTTACTCGATCCCTATACACATCATAATGTTCTCTGGCTTTTTGTTATGCACAAATGCATTTCACTCTCTCTCAATGCCATCACCAGTTACTCAACTATATTCAGGCACAGAAATTTGGATGGAAATTCCCACAAATATTAGATCAACTAATTTGCAGTCTTAATTAAGTTAATAGCTTCACGTGTCAGTTGAATTCCAACCTCTATCAATGTTTCCAATTTGAGGGTCTAGGCTATAGATACACTGGTAAAAGAAACAGGGAGAGACGGGTATTGGAAGATCACATATTCGAAGACCCAACAGACCCAAGCTCTCCATTTCTCACAAACATCCTCCATTTCCAACCCCAGACAAGAAAATGAGAAGATAAAGACAATGTACTCCTAATTCAACCATACCAGAAAAAAGACAAGCAAGGAAGCAGCAACATTTAAAAAAAACAAAAACACTTACTTCACCTCCGAAAATCGACGAGCGTGTTAGGGAAGAAGAATCCTCGTGCGAGAGAGAAGCTACAAGACAAAAATGGTCGAGAGCGAGGAGTGATTTTGTTGCGGTAGAAGGGGGCGTGCTTTGGTGGAGAACCCAGATGACAAGCGAGATGGAGACGGAGGCGAGCTTTGGTGGTGGAGAACCCAGAAGACTGGATGAGTGGGGCAATTTGGACCAACGTACGTTTTAGTTTCCGGAGACAGGGGCACAAACTCCGTGTCCTTCGATTTTAGGAGAGACAAATATTTTTTTCTTCTGTCATCCGAAGAGGGACAGTATTTATTTGTCCTGTCATCTGTCCCCACTAACGGGGAAAGCAACCATACATGGGGTAATAGAACCGGAAGCACCTATAAATACAGCGCACAAAATCAAACAACAATTCTAGATATTATGCCAACCAGCTGCGTCCATTAAGAGCAAGATATTAAGAGTATCCCATAAGATCTAAGTCTCACTGCACGACTGGAGGATACTGCCATTGCACCCTCGACCTCTCCCAGCCCATCTTATACCTCTTTGGACCTATTTGATGTCAACTCCTAAGATGATGATACCTGCAACAATTCTGAGATGACTAGACAACTATTCCATACTGTGGAGTGACGAAGTTCAAAACAGGGCAAGAATAAAAGCCCCACTAAATCATCCTTTTAATGTCCATCCTTGCATGGAATATGCTTGGAATAAATAGTCCGTCTAAGCTTTTAGCTTTCAAAAAATTCGTTTTACATGAGAAACCATTGCTCATTGCATTTCTTGAAACCAAAATAAAGTTACAGAACCGAAGTAAACTGCATATCCTTAGCCCCCAGTGGAGCTTACTCTCTAATCATCAACACCATGCATATGACCGCATCATCCTTTGTTGTAATATGGAAGAACCCAAAGTCGATTTGTTGAAGACTATTAAACAAGTCACTCCATCTAATTTTTTTGCAGGCCATGTCAAAGTAAACCTCTCCTTTATCTACATGACTACTCACTCATATCAGAGAAGCAGTCTATGGAATAACCTTCGAACCTTCAATAGCTACATCACTTTACCATGGATGATTTGAAGTGATTTTAAGTTCACCCTCGTACCATCAGAAGCACAAGGGCATTGTAACCTTAAAAACTATTTAGAAGATTTCAAAAATTGTGCTCATGATATTAGAGTGGCTAATCTAAAAATCTTTAGTAATACCTTTACTTAGTCCAATAAACAATCTTCCTTCTGGCACACATGGAAAAAACTTGATTGAGCGTTGGTGATGATAGAGAATAATCTTCTCCAGCAATCAAGACATAATTGAGAGTGATTCTCTCTACAATCATTGACTCCTAAATTGTTGTAATTTGCATTTATTATTGATTCTATTTCCTTTTAGATCAGAGAATAGATCTGCCACTAACGTGTATATATATGTACTCTTACAATCTTATGAAATACAAGTGTTCTCCGCAAACTTGCAAATCCTTTATGGTATCAGAGCATTCTCTGCCTCAACAGATTGACCTCCATTCCTTCACCTCTTCACCATGTCTTCTTCTGATACATCAAATAACACACCTCTTATTCTTGTACCCAACTCGTCTTCAACCCAAGGAAACTCTGTTTCACTTGAAAATCTGATATCTCTAAATGCTTCTTCTCAAATTCCTTTTAAACTAGTGAAGGATGGAGGAAATCATGCTTACTGGAAATCTCAAATGACCAATCTATTGTTTGGTTATGACTTACTTGGTTTTGTTGATGGATCTCATCCATGTCCGCCCAAAACCGATCAAAATTACAACTTTTGGCTTCGTCAAGATCGACTGGTATTGCTAGCTATTCAATCGACCATTCACAGCACCGTAGGTCCTACCATTAACAGCTGCTCCACCTCCACTGCTGCTTGGAACAAATTAGAAACAAGTTTTGCCAACCGTTCTAATACTCGTATGCTTTCTCTTTTCTCTCGTTTGATGAGTCTAAAGAAGAATGATATGTCTGTTGCTGAATACATGAGCAAGATTAAGAACCTTGTTGATGATCTGAGTATGATTGGCCATTCCTTAAGTGATGCTGATATTATTGTACACACTCTTAGTGGACTCGGTGATGAGTTCAAAGAATTGAAGGTGGCCATAAGAGTTCGTGACACTCCAATTTCATTTGAAGCATTGTTTGACAAACTTCTCGATGAAGAACTGACACAAAAACAAGGCAACAGTCAGAAAGACGAACCTGAAATTACAGCACAATTCACTCAGAAAGGAGGAAATAATCGAAATCGCAATAACAAAAGCAAGATGAATAATATGAACAATCAAGAGTACTTCCAGCCCTACAATCAAAGATCCTATAAAAGCTCACATCAACGTCCTCACCAACATCACGGAAATCAAGGTAACAACTCTTATGCTAGACAATCTTCTAATATGAATTTTTCTTGGCGTCTAAACGCATATGCAGATCAGTCCAAACCAGTCTGTCAATTGTTTGACAAACCTAGACATACTGCAAAAACTTGTCGATTCAAGGTGAAACCATGGCAACCTGAAGCAAACTATACAGATGGTGCTACAAGCTCAAAGTCTAGCAATTGCGTTCTGGATTCGGGAGCCACCCATCATTTGACGTCCGACCTGCAAAACCTTACCGTGCACTCAGATTACAATGGAGAAGAGGATGTCATTGTCTGAAATGGTAATGGAATTCCAATTATGCATGTTGGTTCTTCTTCTGTACATTCTTCCAATGCCAAGTTTTCACTCAATAATATCTTATGTGCACCTGCTATTAAGCGAAATTTAATCTCTGTATCTCAATTCTGCAGACAAAATCAAACCTCTATTGAATTCTTCCCTAATCATTTTCTTGTGAAGGATTTGAATACAGGGGCATCCTTGGTGCAAGGCCGGAGTAACAACAATCTGTATGAGTGGCCGAATCACACCTCTACCAATCAAACATCTCAACCATCAGCTAATTTACATGTCTCATCTCAAGTTTGGCACCAACGTCTTGGTCATCCTTCTGCTATAGTTCAGCGCAAGCTTTTATCATCCCAAAATATTTCCTATTCCAATTCATCCAAGGTTTACTGTGACTCATGCTTATGCAATAAAAGCCATAAACTTCCTTTCACCACTTCTTCAATTAAGTGTGAGGAGCCATTTCAATTTCTATTTACTGATATTTGGGGTCCTGTTCCGGTCACTTCTTTTGGAAATTTTCGCTATTATATTGTGTTTGTTGATTATTTTACAAAATACACTTGGTTATATCCTCTCAAATTAAAATCTGAGGTGCCACTCATTTTTAAACGCTTCAAAAATCTCATTGAAAACTTCTTTGGTGCTAAAATCAAAACTGTGTATACAAATGGTGGCGGAGAGTATCAAAGCCTACGTCACATACTCTTGAAACATGGCATCCAACACCTCACTTCCCCACCTTACACACCCGAACATGTTGGTTCAACTGAAAGAAAACATCGCCGTATTATGGAAACTGGACTTACCCTTCTTCACTAAGCTTCTATACCCTTACGTTTTTGGCCCTACGCATTTCAAACTGCAATCTATCTCATCAATCGTATGCCCACCTCAACATTAAATTTTGACACACCATATCATAAGCTATTCCATCATCACCCCAACTATGGGTCCCTCAAAGTCTTTGGCTGCTTATGCTATCCTTGGCTTAGACCATACACCAAACACAAACTAGAATCCAGATCCCGTCCATGTATTTTTCTCGGGTACTGTATTTCTAACCATGCCTTTTACTGTTTTGATTTAAAAACAAATAAAATGTTTATATCTAGACATGTAGTGTTTGTTGAAAATGTTTTCCCTTTTCAAAACAATTCTTTTCCTGATTCTCCCTTTAATAATGCGCTTCTATCCAAGTTTACATCCATCCCTCCACCTGCCCAATCTTCCTCCGATGACCTCCCTATTCAACCAACGCCATCTACTTCATCTCCAACTAGCGTACCCATTTCTAATACACTGCTCCAGGATCCCATCTCAAGCTCTCATTCACACACTCCATCCTCCTCACCAGTGCCTGCCTCTCTAGATGATTTGGTCTCTCATACGGATAATCAACTCTCTCCATCCTTGGACACAAGTGCCTCACCTGCACCCTTTGTCAGTGATATCCACAACTCATCACCACAAACACCATCACCAAACCGCATAGTTACTAGATCCCAAAATAATATTTTCAAACCAAAAAAACCTTTCTCTCTGAATACTGTTGCTACACCCAAACAAGCTGATTTGTTTGTCTCTACTGAACTTTCCACATTTAAACAAGCATCCAAAACTCTACATTGGCGTAATGCAATGACAGAGGAATATCAGGCTCTCATCCATAATCACACTTGGACACTTACTCGTGCTTCATTTGCACAAAATATTATTGGGTGTAAATGGGTGTATCGCATTAAGAAGAATCCTGATGGCACCATTACTCGTTATAAAGCTCGGCTTGTTGCCAAGCGCTTTCATCAACGCCCGGGTATCGACTTTACCGATACATTCAGCCCAGTTGTTAAACCTGCAACAATTCGATTAATTTTGAGTATTGCTATATCCCATGGCTGGGTCTTAAAACAACTAGATGTGAATAATGCTTTTCTACAGGGTGCTCTTACTGATGATGTTTATATGCAGCAGCCACCAAGTTTTGTCAATTCTCAATTCCCTACATATGTGTGCAAGCTTCATAAAGCCATTTATGGCTTACGTCAAGCTCCACGTGCTTGGTACAATGAACTTAAATCCTTTCTCCTTAGTATTGGCTTTCTAAATTCGAAGTGTGACACCTCACTTTTTATTCTTTGCACCACTTCTTTTATCATTTACCTCCTTGTGTATGTAGATGACATTATTATCACAGGAAGTAATCCAAGAGCAATCCAAGACTTTATTCTCAAGATCTCATCACGGTTTTCCTTAAAGGATCTTGGAGATCTCAGTTATTTTCTTGGAGTTGAAGTTACTAGGACCAACAATGGTCTCTTTCTCTCTCAGAAGAAATATATTACTGATCTTCTTCTCAAAACGAGCATGACCAATGCAAATGTTGTCTCAACACCGATGTCTACAACTAATACTCTTTGTTGCAATGATGGTTCTCCCTCTCATGATCCTACCGAATATCGTCAGATTCTTGGGTCTCTTCAGTATTTATCATTTACAAGACCGGATGTTTCATTTGCTGTCAACAAACTTGCTTAATTCATGCATTGTCCTACTGCTAATCATTGGCTAGCTGTAAAAAGGGTGTTACGCTACTTAAAAGGAACTTCAGAATATGGGTTATTCTTCTCCTCTCAAAATTCTTCTCAATTTCAGGTATTTGCGGATGCTGATTGGGCTGGGGATGTTGATTCTCGGGTTTCTACATCAGCATATGTCGCCTATCTTGGCTCTCATCCTATTAGCTGGTGCTCTAAAAAGCAATCAACTGTTGCTCGATCTTCCACTGAAGCTGAATATCGTGCCATTGCAACAGCCACAGCCGAAGCCAATTGGTTAACTCATTTGCTGTGCGAATTGGGCATCTCTCTTAATGCTTCACCCATTGTGTATTGTGACAATGTGGGAGCTACTTATCTTTCCTCCAATCCCGTGTTTCACTCACGTATGAAACACATTGCTATTGATTTTCATTTCGTACGTGACCAGGTTGCCAAGAAAGCTCTACGTGTATCTCATATTCGTACTATAGATCAACTTGTTGATTCCCTTACAAAACCTCTACCTAAGAAGTCGTTCTTGGATCATCGTTCCAAGCTTCGAGTCATTCCTGTCCAAGCCTGTTCTCTGTCCAGTTCCAAGACTCTTGCGCTTGCGGGGGCATGATAGAGAATAATCTTCTTCAGCAATCATTGACTCCTAAATTGTTGTAATTTGCATTTATTATTGATTCTATTTCCTTTTAGATCAGAGAATAGATCTGCCACTAACGTGTATATATATGTACTCTTACAATCTTATGAAATACAAGTGTTCTCCGCAAACTTGCAAATCCTTTAGGTCTTATACCAGTTGAACCTTTTAAACCTTAAACTCTTGTCTTACTGGTTTAATTTTCGGTCCAGTTTTTAAAATATTGAATATTGCTGATGAATATTATGACATTTGCTAATAATCTTGAGTTGTAAATATTTTAGTTTTTTGCATGAATTGGTACCAGTATAGTATACACATTGTAAATATTTAGACCCACTACATAATTCTAGTTTTTTTGTTATCAATATTTAGAATAATCACATACTATAAATCATTAATTAATATACAAAAATAATATAGTTAATATCAACCATAACAATTTAAAAAACCTTAAAAATAATGATTTGCAAATATCTTTTTTAAATTATATGCAAAAGGTTATCAGAATATTGAGTTAAGATACGAATTTTTTTTATATAGATTGTTTGATATTTGAAAATTTTCTTGTGATTTAATATTTAAATAAAAAGTCTTCATACCTTTATGCCATACCTAATGTCAAAAGAAAGTGAAAGTAGAAGGACACTGCTGCTGCGAGTTATGATCTTTGCAGATAAAGTTAAGATAAAACTCGATCTTTGTACAGAAAAAGAAGTAAAGAAAACAAAGAAGACTCTGTATAAACGTTGTAAAGGAAAGTCATGGTCTTGGTGCTCCCACACGAATCTACCGTAACTGTCTCTTTTCAGGTCATCCAATAAAGCCTGCTCTTAGTAAAGTCTCTCTCTCTGGTCATTAAGCCATCTCCACCTGTAAAAATGAAGTTTAAGAAACGACCTGGTTAACATCCATGGATCATTTTGCCTTTTACTAAGCAAGGTTGAGAGATACATGATACATTACATAACATATACACACACACATATATAAATATATATATATATATATAAGACCCCAGCAGATTCTTTTCTGCTGGTCTTTACTATATTTTGAATATATTTCGAATATTAATTCATATTGTTAAAATCAAAATAGTACATATTCATCACTTTAATTCTTGAAATTAATGATCTACCATAAGGAAAGTAAAGAACAGCAGAATATATATCTATATATATATATATTAGCCTTCAAGGATTTGATAGTTTCCTAATTCGTGAGCTGAACTCATGATTCATGAAGCCTGCGACTGACGGCTCTTGGAGTCGGGGACTCAACCTTTTGGTCCAAGGAATTTGTTCGGAAAAAAAAAAAGAGCAAGAAAGCGCTAAAATTGAAGAACTCACCAATAATAATCCCATCTAGGTCTGATTTTGGTCATCCTGTTTTCTCCATAGGGATAATCTGTCTCTGCCCTTCTTGTATTCCGAAAAGCACAACATCCAATAGAGTAAATCCCAATCAAAAACACAAGCATAACAATATTCAGAACGGAGAGCTTATGCCAATCCCTTCTCACTTCTTCTAACACCCCAGCTTTGCAAGAATCACACTCGTAGCACAGCAGAGTTGGGTCATTGTTCCACCGATAACAATCCGGGTCTTGAGTCATCACAGTCGCCATGTTATAGTTACATGAAGTCGGTGGCTTGCAACATCCAGACTGCACCACAAATCCATAACAAGCAAGCTTTAAATCAATTTATCTTCCATGTCCACCAACATAATCATAGCAAAAAGAAAAAGAGCTGTACCTGTATGGGAGACATATCTTTCATTTGATAATCATAAGGAGTCCAAGAAGCAAGCTGACCACAAGTTTTGGAACCCAATATACAGTTCTTGATGGTCAACCAGTACTGAGGATCCTTAATCCTGTTCCTTAACCATGGAGAATAGTCCTCAAGCTTGTACTCCTTGTAAACTTTTCCATCCACTACCTGACCACCACCTTGGCTCGTCACAACAAAACCAAACACAGTCAACCCCATTAAGGCTGCTATGAGAAGCAACATGACCGCTAAGTAGAGCCAAAGTGCCCATGAAACACGAAAGCAAGCTCCAATGAAGCCAGCCAGTGATACTACCAGCACCACAAAGCCTATAACAAGAAGCGGGGTTTGGAGAAAACTTTCGCAGCTCGTTTTGTTCCTTGCCATCCATAAACCTGCTCCAATGATGGGTATGGATGACAAGAGAGTCAAGAGATTCAAAAATCCAATGAGCGTGTTGCTGAACCGATACATCTCTTAATTAATCTCGTCTCTACGTTCAACCACTAGACTATAAGCTCCGTCTCTCGCTGCCCTCCTACTTATCGTTTTTCCTTTTTTTCTTTTTGCATAGTGATTAGTGACTGTCTATTTTCCTTTATCCTGTTGCTTCTTTTCTTGCTATGGTGTCTTCTTCAGCTTTCATTCTCCTTTATATGCGTAACGATGCTTTTCTCCTTATTTTATGTTCTGGAAAGATTCACAAATTTCTCACCTTTGCTGTCCCTATAATATTATAATTAAACTTTATCAGAGGTACGTACCATCCAACATCTAACAATTAATCGTACTCCTTAGTCAGCAAGCAACTAATTTGTTAGCGGTGAATTTACAGTTTTGCCCTTTGATTATGCGATACCTCCAAGCTGCTTTAATCGATAAAAGCATTTCAGCACTCGATTCATTCCAAGCGAAGTTACGAGAATAGAGAAATTCATAGTAAGGATTGAAATTTCTCTGTCACAAATACTGTAGGCAGGCCGAATCCTTTTGAATTTTTGTTGACAATATAGGATATATATATATATATATATATATAAGAGTTTCCATTACCAGGCATTTTAGGCATCGATTCAGTATATATGGAGAAACCAAGGTAAGCAAAGAATAGTAGGCATTTTAGGTAAGTAGGAAGGAATTCATGAGTTGCTTTTTGGTAGCTTTCCTTAGAAGCATCATCAGCATCAGAATTATCTTTGGGCGTGGATCATAGCATATATATGATGCTTCCCCTAATGTCCTCTTGTTATTTATTTAATGTATTGCTTGATTCTCTTTACGGCTCCACTACCATTTCCTAAAAACCTACACTATGTGCTGCTACGCCAATAATCAGATTTCTGAAATAATTAAAAAGATGAGATTGAACTCTTTTTACTCTAAATACGAAATTTATGCGGAGGGAAGACAAGGTTAAATCGAACCTTGTAGTTTTCTGTAACAATTGTTCCCTGCCCTTAAAACAATTCATGTTTGCATGATGGTTAAGAGTTTATCTGACCATTCAGGAGGCTCTTTTTCCAAATGCTAATATGTATCTATATGCACGTAAAAAGGCATATGAGCTTACACAATTCCAAACGTGTGCGGTGCAATTACAGGAGAATATTGCGAGAACAAGTAAGCATAAAAGTGATCGCCGTAATTTGCAGTACAGTAAAGACTCATCGTTTCTGTTCCCCAACTTTTGTGCTTAAATTCTAATCTACCCAGAAGCTGGAGCTAACTCACAGCATGTAACGGCTGACTGGAAAAAAAAACCTATTAAAAAAATTAGGGAGTCCTTGCGGTTTCTCAAGACTTTAAAAGAAGGCAATTAAAGGAAAAAAAAAAAGGAAGATGATTGTTGGAGACTGATGAAGATTCGAGTATATTTGAGCATGACTGTTTGATCTTGGATCCTTGGTGTTTCGAACAAATTTTGGATTGAAGACTTTTGATACAATGAGTATAAGAGAAGATGATGTAATTGGTGTTTTGATTCATTTTAATGGAGATTTTGGTTCATACGTGTGGGACGAGGATGATTATTCTGTGGCTTTCGAAATTTTAATTAAAAGCTAAGCTATGTATATGGATGTTAGAGATGTGCCTGTTTTGAATGAGCCCCCATTTAAGTTTTAGGCTTAATTGAATAAAATCTCAAATTGGATAGAAGTGTAACGACAAGGCTGTCATTATCTATTTTTCTTTTAATTTATTGATATTTCACGTTTCCTACTATTTAAAAAAAACGGCATGCCATATTTGTACTCTTAACAGAATTCATTAAATTTTATATAAAATAAAGTTTATATATTAAAAAAAATTATTGTTTCGATGATAATGTTGTTAAAATTGAAAAATGAAAAATGTATTTCCCTATTTTCAATTAATCATCTTACTCACAATTTTTGATAATTTATTTGTCATGCACACAAATTTTGTAAACAATAGTTTCTTTTATTTAAATACATTTTCAGTCAAGTCTTCTTTTTTATATAACAAATCTTCAAATTTCTTAACTTCTAGCAAATCTTAAGATTTCTTACTGTCCTTTTACAACCTTGAACATCATTTTGTTCTATAATTTTAGTTTAGCATACAACTCCTTGCTTAACAAGTCAAGTCTTCTCACTATCTACGACCATATTTTTAATCAATTGTTTTGTTTGACTAACTTTTCTAATTATATTTCACACTTGTTATTCATTGGCATATTGTGTTTAATAATTTTTTTTCTACAAGATATTCAATACGAAGGAAGACTTATCTCACTTTGATATTGTGTTAACATTTTAAAATTAAAGACATTATCTCTTTTTTTTTGATACATCAAAAAAGAAATTATAACTAACATTGATCAAGTCCGTTTCAAGAAGGGCAGATAACTCCATAGGAAAAGAATCCCATTAAAACCATTTTTTAGCTGAGAAATCAGCATAAAAATTTTCCTCACAATAAATATGTCTAATATTACACTCCCAATTGTGCTTGATCAGAGCCCAACAATCCTCAACCAAAGCTCCAAGCGGGTGGTTGTTGAAATTATGCCTATGACCCAATTGTTATGTAATATATTGAACACTTTAATTTTGTGATTATTAATTTTGATTAATATCATGGCAAATGATTTTATTATCATATTATGTTTATTGTTTATTATTATAATATGATAAGTTCTTGATTAAATTTATACACTTGCCATCATAATAGAGAATATGATAATGAGAGCCAAGTCTTGAGGGTTTAATCTAAAAGTGTTCTTGATCATAAGATCATCAAATAAGGACTTTAATGATCCGGCTAGATCAATGTATATGTAATAGTATCTATTGGATAGATATTAGTAGATCTCATTTACTAAGTTACATATATAGATGATGCATATGGA